>JAKUBH010000028.1:0-164924 GCA_030563205.1 Sugiyamaella marilandica
GACCGAGACGATACAGAAAGCTATAAGGCATGGGATGACCGAAAAGAACCTGAACAGAAACTTTATTATTTTGGAACCGCCGGTTTTTATGTGTATTGATGGGTGTTGGATTGGAGAAGGGTTCTTGGAAATAACCCCTATAGTTCTCCTGCTCCGGTAGACGACGTGGTTGTTCTAAGACAAATATTTAACAGAGTCTGTAAGTCTTCCTCTCAAGGATAGACACTCGGTTACGGCAATGGCAATATTATAGGAACACAGAACGGTGTATATTATGTTATCCAAAGTTATGAAAAAAATGGGGAATACGTCTTTATATAGGTAACGCCCATCACTCACTCAAGCCGCTCTGCCCTTTATTCAAAGGTAATTGTTCCAAACCCAACATAAAGCAGTGGAGATCTGCAACCCCCCTAAAATTCACGGCCAAGTTATAGCGTATGAGACAAATTATACAGCATGATCATATCCCAATCTCAAAATCTCAACATCGTAACAGGCAAGAATGATGCCGAGAGACGAAAGATGTAGCTACAATATCCCCATGTAGAATATATACCGTGACCACTGCTGATCCCGTGACGCAGTTAAAGTAGTTACCCGTCACAACCGCATAGCTTTCACTGAGCCTTGATCGTTACAACTTTAATAAGTCAACAATGAAACCAGTCGTAGGAGTAAGAGACGCGATTGCACGTGGAGGCATTTTCTAACAAGAGTCTGGAAAGGCATGGTTTTGTACTGTTCTGTCGGTATTTGCAGTGGCGATTCTCGGAGTCATCGGTGCACTTTTTTGGACTGGACATGAGTCCATGATGGGAAGCATAAATGATCCTGAAGACGGTAAAGCGTAAGTAGTCCTGGGTCGAAACAGTGCTGACGTTCAGAGTTGCCACTACAATCTTTGGGGCGGTCATTGTTTATGTTCTCTTCTTTGTATTCTGTGGCTCGCAGATTCTTCTTCACCAACGGCAGAATCGTATCCAGCTGTAATTGCATAAACAATATTTATCACACGCTTCCTGTTCTCACCAATTGTTGTATGCGACCGTTGCTATTTATTCATACCATCCGGACTGGTTACTAAACTACATGCTATGAAAATTTTGAATTATGGTCTCTGCTGTAGCATTGACATGACAACTCGATCAGCGTGCTCGTACAACGCAGGAGTTATCTGTTTTGCTATGTCTGCTTCGGGTATGAGGTTTTTTATCAGATATATATAAGATGCAAGCTTCACATCGACGGGTCCTGGTTGCGACACTCCGAAATATGGACGATTCAAGGTTTCCAGCAACCTGTCAAATGTCGTGAATGCTGCACCAGCACGTGCAAGCGCTTCCTCTTGAACAGCTCTTAAAATGTCGCCTGTAGATTGTAGTACTGATTCATCTGCAAGGGCTAATTGCGGAAATGAGCCCTCGATTGACTTAAACAGCCGATGCAAACTCTGTGAAGACAAAGACTTGAGTATATATGCTGAGAAGGTTTGTCTGTCACTAGCCAGCAAGTAGATTCTATCTGACTTTGCTCTGTGCTTTGGATTTAACATCGTTAGCAACCAGCAATCCCGAACGTGAGTCTCGATTAGGCTGCCGTACATCTCATCGTAGCTGGACGATGCTGCCGCTCTGCCTTCTAGCGTCCGCATAACCACAGAATCAGATGCTGCTGGCTTAGCAACAATTGCTGCGTTCTTTGATCTAGACATCTCTACGACGTATGGCAGCTTGTCTTCCGGTGAAACATGGACGTTGGCCGGCAAAACTTGTATGACTTGTTCTCGGCTATAGTGTGCCCACATTTGCATCTCCAGACACCGAGGCTCCGTACAAACGCCATGTTCAATATTGTATACATAGACGATGACACTGGCGTCATCAGCTGAAATATTTTGGTATTGTGTTATAGGATGCGGAGCAGCATTCCAGATTTTCAACGGAAACGAATCAAATATCTTTTGCACTGGTACCGGTACCGTCAGAATTCTCATCGGTGAGGCGTGAGGCAGAAATGAAAGAAATGTCCGGGATGCATGAAATATTGTCACGAATATTGAAGATTTTTGGCAGAAATCGATGACCATTACAGAACGCGACACACGCATTTCAAAGTCCGTGAGATTGAATTGAATACATGATGTAACAGCCCGCATTATGCATTTCTTTCAATATGTTGCATTTAGCGCCCGTGTGTAAGATGGGCAGGTAGGTGGCATGAATGAATACCTAATGAGGCATCGTCGAACAATTCCACCTGGTCTGGCACGTACAGTTTGAGCAATGATTAAGAAATAGAAGTGTGTAGAAAATACAGCATTCCAAAAAATCAGAACCAAAAAAAGGCGCGCCTAACTATCTACAATGGAAAGCTGTGTGAGCTCAAAGCTGCATACCGGCTTTTTCAGCGTCTAGTGGCCGCATCGCTGATCTCGGTGAAATATCGTTCATAATATAGTGGTTGCCAGAGAGCTCATATTAATGTTCGAGAGAATGGGTAATTGTATATTCACCCCTGGAAATAGCAGAAATAGCGTATAATACAAAGCAGGTCCAACTAATAAAACCTTATTTAGCTTAGCGTTCAGGGCATCCCGTCCTCCTTCTCCTTCTCTTTCACCTCCATCTTCTTCTCCTTCTTCTCCTTTTCAGCCTCCTCTTCATCCCCGTATCTAGCTAAGGAAATAGCTTCTTGTAATGAGCTATCTACAGATCCACGGTTTCAATTTGCTGGCATTGCCGTGGCACTCCATGTATCGGTTTCGTCGACTTTTAGAAGAGCTGCCGATGAGATTACCTCATATACTGGGCCTTCATTGTGCAACTCCATGACTACATATCAGAGCATCATTTCCTTTATTTGGACAATATGCCAGCCATAGCAGACATATCACGAATCGTCATACACTTTCGTCGTCATCCTACGATGTGATAGACCGTGCCGTCATGCATACAGGTGATGAGGATATATGCATGACAACAACGCCCATCCCAAATTAGAGTGCAGGCAGGGGTAAAGCACCACCACCACCCCACCCCTGAGCCGAACCAAGTCGTATATCGAGCGCGTGGAGCTGCATCCGAGCTGCAACCCGCCTCGGCATGGCCGCATTGTGGCACGCCAGGGCAATATAGGGCAGGCCGATCTTAGCGCCGGCAGAAGCAGACCGTAAATAGTTAGCGTGCAGTAAAAAGCTCATTTTAAGGTTTGCGTGTGTCTGTCGAGAAGGTCCGTTGTGAGTGCGCTGAACCTTTGCAAGCGTAGTCCACCGATTTTTATAGCCAGCGTATCTGCGTGCTTGCGTGTTGTGCAGTGATTCGTTGAACCGCCAGCAAGGTACACACTCGTTGTGTTAACAGTAGTGGCAGCAGTTCTTGGACCAGTAAAAATCCCGCGACAGTACAGTGATCCCGCGTCTCGTCCACCTAGAATCCAGTGATCATTTATTGGACAGTCACAAGAGTGCTTTGATAGTCAGAAAATCACGCAGAGCGAGGATTTTTAAAGCCAACTCTTCGAGACTCACGAACAAAAGACTGATTTGCCGCTGATTGTAGCGAAAGCGCGCTGTACAGCCGAAAAGTCACCAGCATTGATCCTTTGTGTCAACAGCACCACCAGCGCTGGCAGTGCCAGCAGTACCAGCAGTGCCACAGATAACGAGCACCACACTAGCACACGAACACCAGCACGCTGCCATTACCGAGTTTAGCGGGTCAGACCTAATTCAACGCTCAGCTGATAGCTGTACGCGTATTTTCTCCTAGAGCTGTATTCACCACGTTCACGACTATTCGGTATCCCTCATGTTGCAGTCGGCGAGTTCAAGGCGCAAACGAGTTGCGTTGTCGACAGTCGGTGCCACTGCGATAGTGCTCATGTCGGCGCTTATCTTCAGCCATGTTTTCAGCTTGTCGGGTGCTGGCTTACTGTCTAATCACGGCTACGGTGTCCTGCCGGGCCATGACTTCGACAGAGGACGTGATCCTCACAGGCCCCACTCAAAATCAATCCCAGGCGGACTGCTAGCTGATGCATTTTTCCCTCATCACCACTTCTACGCTGGCACTGACATGTCGCGCTACGAGTCGGTTGAGATATGGCGCGACCCATACTCGTTCGCGCCCGCCTACCCCTACGCGCAGAGGCGTCCTGAGGTGCCCAAGTGGTCCATGTTCAAGTCGAAGGCCGAGTACCTTAAGCAGCCGCTAGTGGCCGACTATGCCAAAGACTCACAGGGTATCTTCCTTATGATTAAGACCGGTGGCGACGTGCTGTGGCAGCGGCTGCCCATCCACCTCGTCACCACGCTGACGCGGGTCGAGAAGTTCGCCCTGTACTCCGACACCCCTGGGTCAATTGCTGGCTACGAGGTGGTTGATGTGCTGGCCAATGTCACCGAGTCGACCTATAACTCGGATCCGTTTATGAAGTACCGCAAGATGAAAGAAATGCACAACATGCGCCGAATCACCCACCCGAGCCTCCAACGCATCGAGGGGGGCTGGGACCTCGACAAATTCAAGAACATCCCCATGCTGCGCCACGCGTGGGTGACAGACCCCGATGCGAAGTGGTACGTCTTCATGGACGCTGACTCGTACATTATGATGGACACACTGAGTTCGTGGCTCAGCGGCCTCAACTCGAACGATGCCTTCTACATGGGCTCGGCTGCCGCACTCGGCGACCTGCCGTTCGCGCACGGTGGCTCGGTGGTGGTGCTGTCGCATCGGGCGATGGAACTCACGGTGGGCACCCACCCCGAATATGTACAAGAGTACGAGCAAAAAACATTCCAGTCGTGCTGTGGAGACGCCATGGTGGCGCTGATGCTGCGCGAGAAGCTCGGCATCGAAGTATCGCGTGGCATGGGCGGGCCCCAGGTGGGCTACCGGTTCCAGGGAGAGCCGATCTGGGGACTCCGAGTTCACGAGGACCACTGGTGCCACAAGCTCACCACCTTCCACCATCTGACACCTCATGACATTGAGATTCTGTGGGAATACGAACGTTTGCGCGGGCCCTCGCGCGATTCTATCACTTATTCTGACATTTACCGTGACTTTTTCCTTCCCTACATCGACAACGAGCTGGATCACTGGGACAACTTGGCCGATGACACGGTATTCCAAGCCCCTCCCGATAGCCAGGATCGCGACGAGGACAGTGAAGAGCCCTATGACAGCTTTTCGGCGTGCCAAAAGGCATGCATAGCTCGTGACAACTGTGTATCATACCGCTATATGGCTGGCTCGTGTGGACTGTCGGGAAACATTCGGCTAGGAAGAGCCGTCGCTGAAGGCGAAAAGGACGCCAAGTCAGGCTGGTATGTCGACCGCATCCGCAACATCAGACGTCGCCAGACCTGTGATGATTTGTATGCCGCTGACGCATCTGACGACCCTGCTAATGATGGGTCTCTGCAGGATGATGTGGAGGGTTGGTACTGGCGGAAGCTGGCGGTTCTGACCAGTGAAAAAGCTGCCGAGAAGGTTGCAGTTGAAAAAGCTGCTCAGAAGGAGGCTGCTGAAGAAGCTGTCCAGAATGAAATTTCACAGAATGATGCTGCTCTGGACACTGCTGTGCATGAGGGAGTCACATTAGACGAGTAGACGAGACTGACAGTGTGTAAAGGTCTTTCTCCAGGCCTTCAGAACTGCATTCTATCTGTTGAGTTGATATTTAGTCATCCTGGCATATATGCCCTTGCGTTGCTGTTTCAGTATCGGTCTTCAGCTCATATATGTGACGTTATCTCTGGAGTGTGTCTATACTTGATTCTGTGCTCAGCATCATCGCACTAGCCTCTTAAAAGAGATAGTGCTGGGCCAGTATTGCATGTATAATCGCGGAGACCTATTGCCTGGAGATGTTGGTGAATCTGTGTAGCATCTATGCGTGAAGTGTGGTGATGAGCTCGGCACTGCATACAGCCAGCCCCTGTCGAGGTGCCTACAATGCAGTGCACATGACAGCACCATGTGTGATTCTGTTGTGGGATTTTTGTTTGTGTCAGTTGTATTGTGATGAGCGCTACATCATATATGGCGTGGACTCTGATGTGACCTCAATGTGTAAGGTCAGTCGCGGCTGAGTGGACAGTTGTATAGGTATTAAAGCTGAAGGCTAAAGGATCCTTTGTATTACGTACTTTAAATATCTTTGAAGCCTCAACTGTGGTCATGTAATGCCCTTTAACTTGGTTAATTAATACTTGTTGTAACTTGGTCAATTAGTATTTTTATATTTAGTTAATTAATTAACTCTTGTCCAATTTGTAAGGCTGTTGTTAAGTTAGATAGTGCTGTTTTAATTTCTCATTCATGTACAACTTTCTATGTATCTTTTATGCAGAGACCGGCATTGGCCAAACCCCTGCATGTATTTGGGTTTGATTGGAATTGCATCCGCGAGCCTGTCCCTAATTTTGATACTAATCTGACGGCTTGATAGGACCTGTCAACTTAGAAAATTGGGCTTGTGCTGTCTGTGACTCCAGCGTACCTCGTAGTCATCATTCAGTCGAATTTTTCTTTACAAGCCAATTGTCTGTTAAATTCTCTGTGAGCAGCTTGTAGAGGCGGAAATTGCACACCCCAGAGCTTTAGGCTAGCCCTCATTATCGCGCTGCTGCGAAGCAATTCTCTTAGAATCAATCGACTTTTTTTTGCCTCAGCAGTATAGTCATCGCTAGGTGACACCAGGACGCCTCATCTCGGAGAAGCTTTCAGAAGCATTCCTAAAATATAATAATGGCGACGCCAATTGAAAGTGCGCTCAGCAGGCTCCTCCCAGGACAGCCACTGCCAGAGGACGTGATCACTTTGGCATCGAACTTGGCATTCCAGTCGATCCACAAAGTGTCGGGATTAAAGCCAGACGAGGAAGCTGCCCGTCATACTGTGTGTGCACATCTGGCCATTGAGCGCCTCGACATTGGCGATCCTGACTTCCGCCAGGCTCCAGTACCTCCACGGGTGTACAAGAACCTTCTGAGCATTTTTCGCACTGCCCTATTCGGAGCGTCTCCCACCAAATCCTCAAGACCTTCCACACCTCAAAGAACTCCCAAAACATCTAATGGCAGTAACATACGTGGGTCTGTGACCCCGTCAGGCAGGAAGCGGCTCTTTGAACGTGAAGCACAGTCTCCGTCACCTTCGCCGTCTAAACGACATGGGCTTTCGAGGGAGAGTGATCCACAGCCTGTCGATGTTGAGAACATGTGCACAAGGCTAGAGCTGTCCCAGGAGGCCATGGAGGCAGTGGCTTATGGATACCGACGCTACAATAATCTTGTCAAGGAAAAGTGGGGTTTGCTGTGTGGAATTCTCTATGTAATTGCATCTCGCTCGCGACCGCAGCTGCTGGACCTTAGTGGATCCAATGGAAGTACCACTGGGAGGACTACTACCAGTGCAGCGCTGCAAACTCGTATCGTCAACATGGCAAGATCGAAGTACATGACAATGGAGAAAATGGACAAATGGGTCATATGGGCCACGAAGATTCTCGCTGACCAGTCGTGGGTCAAAAAGATCACCGCCAAGGCATACCTGGCGCCCCCTGAGCACGAATTCTCGGACAGTGTTGGCAGCATGATAGCACCGTCTATGATGTTTACCTGTCCGACTCGCGTTGCGCAGTACGATGCCTGGAAGGCCCGCATTATCCAGAGTGTGCAGTCGCAAGGATAGCTCAGTCGTTGGGAGGCAGACTTGAGATGCGAGACAATGTATGTTTCAACATGACAATCGAGTCAAAAAAAAAACTCGTTCAAAAATGAGATTTGTTGTCTTCTATGACCCGACTGAGTCCGCATTGTATTCTTAATAGCTCAACTGGGTTATTGGTTAATTCTTAGCTGGCCAGACCGATGCTTGTCCTATTGCTCCGACCTCCGGCTGAGTTACTCATTTCAATGGTACGCCTTCATACAGCGTGTTTCGCTGTGTGTGTCCCCGCATACTTGGCTGCAGTACTTTGCTCCACATCGCATACACGTCAGGTCTCCCCAGAACCCGCACACGCTGCAGAAGCGCCGGACTGGATACTGTGATGGTGGTGCTGCTGCCTCTACAAACAGCCTTGTCGACGGCGGATCATCATCGAGATGATTGGTGATGGTCTTGCGTGACCCCAGGATTCTGCGTGATCCGACCGTCAGACCCACCTTGCGTCCGTAGTCTTGGCGAGGCACGTCAATTTTCACATTGTCGTGGTAGTTGTCGCGCTCCAGCTCAGCCAACCGCCGGTTGACAGACCGGATTCGCGCTGGCGACCCTATGGATTCTGCCGTAGCTGCTGCTGCTGCCACCGCTGCTGCTCTCTGCTTGCGACCAAACGCAGAGCCAGCCGAATCAGCTGTGTAACGGCCCAGATTGGTCCGGCTGATTTCCTGTACCGACATGCTTCTTTCAGATTAAGATGCGGGAGATTACCGTTGTCAGATGCAGTTTTTAATGTAGTTGATGTGTAGTGGACTCTCGGCTTGCTTGGTTAGCTTGCTTGGTTGACTGCCGTTGATAGTTGTTTCACTGCTGTTTTTGCCACTCCAAATCAGAACCCGCTACCAGACGCCGCTATTTGATTCTGCCTATGCGTGAAGCTCCTGTCAGAGAAGTAATTAAGTAGCAGTTAGAGGTAACATAAGTAGTGGGTACCGCCGCATGAAATTTCAGCTATTTTCGATAAAATTGTCTTGGGCTCTCAGCATTCTGCAGTTTGTTTGTCGTCCATCATCATTCGGTCGACACTTGGCAGACAACTCTGGGCGCTCCGGCCAGTTGCCTCTTCGTGCTTGTTTTCTCCACGTAAAAGCCTGGTTGGTGTGGCTGCCATGACACGCTCCAAGCGCATGCAAAGCTTCGTAGATACTACTGGGGCATCTTCAGAACCCTCCCTATCGAAGCGGTTCCGCCACGATGGATCTGGCGGTATGAATGGGTCTGTTGAAAGCAGCATTGGTGATTTGCCAAGTTCCAGTTCGCCTGCTCACTGCGCAAACCATCTAGCACCAATTGGGACGCAAAGTGGGCCCGACATGGATGCTGCAGACTCTGGTGCAGCGTCCCCTGAAAATGATATCCACAACCTTACCAGTTTTCATCGTCATCCACCACCTATGCCCCACGGCGAATCGCCGCTTGAGCCTGTACTTTCAAACCATCTGGGATCACACAGAGGTAGAAGGCTTTCTAGCGAAGACGAAAGTTTACCGCCTCCCCCTGGATTCGTGGCTGCTGCTGCCAGTGCTGGAGCGATGCTTGCCAGGGGGGTAGAATCTGTGGAATGGCAGTCCACCACTGAAAATGTAGTGCGAAGCGTGGTGTCGATCCAGTTTGCTGCTGTCAGCAGCTTTGATACAGAGCCTGCGCTGGTTAGTGAAGCTACTGGGTTTGTGGTAGATGCTGACCAGGGAATCATCATGACAAACCGCCACGTTGTAGGGCCGGGTCCGTTTTGCGGTTTTGCAGTGTTTGATAATCATGAGGAATGCGAAGTCAAGCCCATGTACAGAGATCCAGTGCATGACTTCGGGTTTCTGAGGTTCGATCCATCTCACATAAAGCATATGAAGGTGCAAGCGCTCACTCTCCGACCGGATCTTGCCAAGGTTGGCTGCGAAATCAGAGTTGTTGGAAACGATGCAGGCGAGAAGCTCAGTATTCTGTCAGGCTTCATCTCCAGACTGGATAGAAATGCCCCAGACTATGGAGATATGGCGTACAACGATTTCAATACGGAATACATCCAAGCTGCTGCCAGTACATCGGGTGGATCAAGTGGTTCTCCCGTTGTCAATATTGATGGCAACGTTGTGGCTCTCCAGGCTGGCGGCAATACTCACGCATCAACTGACTTCTTTCTCCCTCTAGGCCGAGCCAAGCGGGCGTTGGAGTGCCTCCAAAGGGGAGAAGCTGTGTCAAGAGGAACTATTCAGACTCAGTGGCTGCTGAAACCATTTGACGAGTGCCGTAGGTTGGGACTCACCGAAGAAGCAGAGAACCTAGCTCGAGTGCAGTTTCCTGACGCTATTGGCCTCTTGGTGGCAGAAACAGTCTTGCCTGAGGGTCCTTCTGATGGTAATATCTTAGAAGGCGACTGCCTTATATCGATAAATGGCGAAAATATCTCCAAATTTGGTCGATTAGACGAAATTCTAGACAATTCAGTGGGCATGCAGATAGAGGTGGTCGTTCAGCGAGGTGGTGAATATACGACCTCAACCGTCTCGGTTGGCGACTTGCATGCCATTACTCCTGACCGTTATGTCGAAGTGAGCGGATCGGTATTCCACAACCTATCGTACCAGATTGCCCGGCAATTTGCGATTCCGGTGAAGGGTGTATATATGTCTTTTGCAAGTGTAAATATGCGCCCTGACTCGAACGAGAGCTCTGGCTGGATCCTCGAGGAACTGGACGACAAGCCCACTGCAGACCTAGACGAATTCATCGAGGTGATGAAAGCCATTCCAGATAGAAAGCGTGTCTATGCACGATATCGTCATGTCACTGACATGCATACTGTCCGCCAAGCACTGATATATATTGATCGTCACTGGGAGAAATCCATGTATCTGGTCAAGAGAAACGACACTACTGGGCTTTGGGACTACGAGGATCTCGGTCCTGCTCTCGCTGCAGAGCCCGTGGTTCCGCATACAGCAAATTTTATTAAGCTGAATCTCTATAATGAACACTGCAATAACTTGTTGCGAAGTTTCGTCCGTGTCAAGTGTTTCACTGCTACCAGGATTGAAGGCTTTCATGCCACCAATGTCAATGAGTATGGTTTGGTAGTTGACGCTGAAAGAGGCTATGTTGTTGTTTCGCGATTGGTGGCCCCTCACGATATGTGTGATATTCTAGTCACTGTTGCTGACTCTGTGATGGTCCCTGGACGAGTAGTATTCACGCATCCATTGCACAACTATTCCATCATTCAATATGATCCGTCGAAAGTTTTGGCTCCAATTGAGTCGGCAAGATTGAGTCCTAAAAGTGTTTCTCAAGGTGATGAAGTAGTGTTTATGGGACACAATAACTTCAATGTTGTCTCTGCGAAGACACGTGTGCTCGATATCACTACTGTCTACATACCTGTGACACCTGAAGTTGCCCCGCGTTATAGGCCCACCAATCTGGACTGCGTGTCTGTTGACACGGTACTGGCCAATGATTGTGGATCAGGGATCATTATTGATGACGAGGGTCTCGTTCTGTCTTTGTGGCTTACCTGCCTCGGCGATTACAATTCAAATACGAAGCGAGATCGCCTGTACCGAATTTCGGTGGATGGTGTCTCCATCAAGCCAATACTTGATCAACTTACGGCAGGAATTACTCCGGATCCACGCTTCTTAGATTTTGAAGTGGTCGAACTATCGGTGCTTCATGCGCGCTTCAGAGGCGTTAGTGATGAGTGGATTAAAAAAGTTGAAGAGCAGAGTAGCTCATATAGAAGACAGTTCTTCACAGTGTCCCGAGTATCTCAGGGAACGTCAGATAAAATTAGGGAGGGCGATGTCATTCTCGCGGTGAATGGTCGAGTCGTCACACGAACAAATGATCTCATTGCCGCGGACGATGATGCAGAGTTGAAAGTGACCCTGCTTCGCAACAAGAAGGAAATGACTGTCAACGTGCCCACGGTTGGTTCCAACAGTCTAATTACTGACCGCGTTCTCATGTGGTGCGGTATCGTGATACATCGGCCTCATCATTCTGTTAGGCAGCAACATAGAGAGCCGCCTTCTGATGTATACATCGCTCATACTATATCTGGATCACCGGCCAATCAGTATGGAATCACACCGACGTATTTCATTACTGATGTCAATGGCCAGCCGACTCCAACTGTTGACAAGTTTTGGGAAGTGGTGACAACAATTCCCGACAATACCTATGTGAAGCTGCGCGTAGTAACGTTTGATAATCTCACGTTCGCATGCTCTTTGAAAACAAATTACCACTATTTTGGTACTGCAGAGCGCGTTCGAGATGCTCAGACTGGCGAATGGCATACTTACAGTTACAAAGATGGCATTCGAAGTCTTGTATAAATATGTACATATTGACTGCATAATATCATATATCTCTATAGATAAACACGCCAAATCAAGATACTGGGATTGGCTGATCGTAAGCTAAGTTGGCTGGAAGGCGCGGTGCTAATACCTGCTATTGCTGTACATAATCAACAATGAGTCGCTCAACCACAATCAATAGCCAACGAAGTTTTTTCACGCACTATACACTTTAGTAAGGCAACAAACTCTTGAGCTTTTTGAAGCTGTTGGTATTCTTTGCGTCGATACTTCCATTCAAATGGCTCAGTACCTTACTTCTAGACCATCCCACATTGCCATGACGACGTCCAGCCTGCCACTACTGTTAGATCAACACGTTTATATAAATCCATCATACCCGTTTGAAATGTCCAGCTCCCGTCTTCCGCCATCGCTTAGCAGCGCCTTTGTGAGTTTTCAGACTTCTAACATTTGTTGGCACAAGAAGCGAAGTACACGCCCGCAAGGTGAAGTTGATCGGTCGCAAGCCGGATTTTAACAGACCTAGCATGCTGTGTTGAAATGGTAGTATGAAATTCGAAGAATCTGTGGGTTGCGTAAATCAATACTGTGAGCGACGGGCATGCTCAGAGAGGCAATATTGCGAGACAAATACTTCAATAAATTGAATTGATTTCTACGATATGGTAAACATTTGTCAAGAGTCTTTGTGAATCTTTTCGGGACTTTTTCATTGGCCACGTTATCTGGCCTGATCATTAAGCAATGTGCTCTGTGGTGGAACTCGGTAGAACTACCGCATCCGCTAGATCAGTGGTGTCAAATTAAATCACAGAAATACAATCTAGTAACAAACAGGCGGTTACTCTAGAAAACACAGTTCATTGTTGTTGCTTATATATACAGTCATATCGACACAGACGTCCATCACGGTTTGTCATCGTCTCCCTGAGGTACTCCACCTTTTTCAAATGGAGCGTCTTTCCTCGCATCGTCAAGCATTGGCTTGATACCTTTCTTCACCAATGCTACCTGAAGTCAGATACGAAATCCCACGTCCACATACGTTAACACACTCCTGATATGCCTGCCATGTTTCTTCGCATTCATTAGAGATCTCTTATTAGCTGGCTCAAATTCGTTCATTGACTCACTGATTTTCCTTTTAAGAACTCTGTTATTAGCCCTTCTCAAACTGTCTTACTCTAAAGAATCATACTTTCTGTATACCACTCATTAAAGCAGTTATCGTATGCCTTTTTGGCGTCTGTACACTCTGGTGCAAAACTTGCCGACATGATGTTCCCCATGGAAGCTGGAAATGATGAAGCGGCGAGGTAATTAATTGCCTATAACGACGCATTTACAGCATGCAGTGTCGACCAGTGTCGACTTAGTTAACGAAAGACTTCTAAAAAATAGAGAAAGTAGAGTTACAATAAAGTTATTGTCATATAAATAAAAATAATGAGGAAAGCTGGATATTTGGAACTACCAAACTACTCTTAGGGTCCAATAGTTGGCTGTCTTGCCTTGTCAGCCGTCAGAATCGTGCTCTTCAGACTCAACAAAATGTCGACCATATACGTGTTCATAGCCCGTATCTTCCTCGTAGAAGCCTTCCTCTATATGTCCTGTAGATACTCGATCGGCCGTAACATTGACATATGCTTGGACTATCAGAATGACCAAGGCAATAGCACTAAGAATACCAAATATAACAATAGGCACATGCAGGTTGTGCCTCCGACTGTTAGAGAGCACGAGGATTAACTCAACAAATCCAAACGCCACTGTCCCAACTGCACCAGCAAGAAGCTTCTCCCAGCTTCTATGACAATTTCGTGATGCTGCCTCCCACTGGAGAGGTCCGCTGTTTAATCGTACGTAAGACATGATGGCAAAGGCGGCGACCTGTTCCAGAAGATACCTATCTATATACGGCTCATGCACAATCATATATACACAACAATTCTTATACGCCTCTGCGCTAGGACACAACACGAAATGCCACCGGACTATAAATATTGTACAATAACGCGATTCACTGAATTTGAACAAGAAGTAAATAGATAACAAAATAAACTAGTCACATAATTAATAGATGAGTATCTTCGAACTCTTCAAGATCTTCAAAAAACGAAGGATCCATGTCAAACTGTTCTCCAACAAGTCCCTTTACCACTATTATTATTTCGTCTAGTCTCTCATAAATCAGCCTGCTGAATATTAAAGCCAGTACACTCAACTGGCCGTCGTCGCTGAGCAGTCGATAGTTCTCCGCATACTTTTTGAAATGCCCTTCAAAACCGAAGTCTTCTAATCGTTTTTCCGGAAGGTTTGGATTCTCTTGTCGATGAATCTCATAGAGCTCAGCCTTCATTCTATTCATTAGAGATTCAGAGCACACTCCAAAATGGTCATAAAGCAATTGTGCATGCTTCACAGTCATCTGCGCAGGTGAAATCCTCGGAAGAGGAACGCCAGATAATAGCGATTCTGATGCCATATTTACAATTGCAAAATAATCAGTCGAGAGTTCACTGGAAGTCCATCCGATACGGTCAATGATTGCGGGGACCCAAGCACTTGGATCATGTAAACTGTCAAATACAATATACAATCCATAGTATAGTTGGGTCAATTCTCTATGGAGACGGATCAAACGCTGATACTTAGCCTTCGGCCACTCCCCAGCAAGAGACGGCTCAAATTTAAGCATCGTCATCAAAGGCTGGGTGCGAGCAAGTTGCATCAACAACGCTCGTAATCTTTCAATAAGAGTATCCTTTCGCAGCGCCATATGCACATGTTCATCTTTCATCCGCTCCAACGCGAACTTTCCGATGTCACAATGAACATTTCCTACGCCTCGCAAAATGAGAGCGAGGATTTTGCGAACAGATGCTTTGCCAGTAGTAGGGTGAGGAAAGCAACTGGCTATAAAGCCAACAGATATCCCGACAACGACAGTCACGAATCGAACCCATGCGACATGAAATCCCCATTGAATAACCACAGCCGATGTAATGGTAACATCCTGCCAGCTCGTTCCAAGAACAAGCACAGTTGACGAGCAAAACACAATAGCTGGCATGGGTGCGATGTGAATAGAGAAGTGCCTGTAGAATGCCAAAAAGACCATCACCACAGCAGTGACAACTCCATACCCATAGTGGTTTCCATGACCACTGCCCGTAGATATGTACCAAGCAACCATTCCAAGGAGACATGCAAAGAAAGTGTAGACAATCTTCGAAATAAATCCATAGACTGTGTCACCCGGATTCTCAGAAACCGAAATTGCCGTCATGATGGATGCCCAGATCAGTCGATTACTGTAGAACCATCCAGCCGTTGACTTGCAAAATATTGGAGTGGCCGACGCCACCGCAAATACAGCACATTTGAGATCGAATATGAAGTGTTTGTTCATCAAGAGCTGGTATAGCCGTAATAGACGTCTTCCCACAAGATGAGCGATATTCCTCGGAGGACCGTAATCTGGATCACGGGCCTGGGCATTGGAATGTGGTTGGTAGCCAGGCACCGAGTCCGGGCTAGGCACCTCTTGTTCGCTTCCTAAAACATTTTGATGGAAACTTGCCTTGGCCCTACTCGTTTTTTTAAAAGGTATGAAAAATTGTGCAACGGCCCGGTTCTCATCAAGCGAGATGAATAAATCTAGAATGTCGGTTAGAACTTTAAAGTAACCTCCCACAGCAAATCCAAGCAAAGCCCCTAACGAATAATAGGCTAGAAGTAAATGCTGCGAATTCTTCTCACAAGCCAGAATGCTATCGAGTCTGCTATTCTTCAGCTGCACTCTAGCTTCATCGAGCTCTTTCCGTAGTTTCAGAATATTTTCTGCCTGTATCTTCTGTTCCTTCACAAGACCTGTGCGCTTCCAAGGCAGAAGATAGTCAAGTCTAAAGCTATTTGCAGCAACCATCCAGCTTATAATACCATCAATCGCTTTATCACCGACTTCTAAAGAATAGAGAAAATGGCTTGTAATCATCTGCATAACAGTATCCAGATCACTGAGACTTAAGTGATCCGAGACATTTTCCTCAGCAGCTTGCAATGCATGCAGTCGTCGTTGAGCTTCGAATTCCCCGACTGGCATATACTTCTCATGTAACGCATCATAGAACAGTGACGAATGACTGCTCATTTTCACGCTCGATACTTGGGAGAGCCTGCGACTGGTGAGAGGTTGCAGATCATTTCGTATGATTTGCTTCCGCTCGTTAATACGACTATAAAAGTAATCAAATACAGACAGGGCATTAATGAGGTTCTTTATCTGAGACCTCAGCTCGCCAGTGTCTCCAGAATCTAGTCGCCCAAATGAAAACTCTAGTCTGCTAAAGTTCGCATTGAGATCCATGAATAACGATTTGGCCAGGATTCCACTAGTGGTATTATTGAACTCTTTATACTGGCCGAAGGAATCGCTAGATGGCTTGACTTCGTTGAAAAACCTTATCTGTTTTTTCGACAACCCACTGAGACCGGACAATGCCTTGATACCGAGACCCATAAAAGCGAAACTCGATGTAAACGGGAATATCAGACATGACAAAACGATGTTCAGCAAGAATACAATGCCCGCTGGCTTTACAATAACGAGCCCCATTACCATCCCAGCAAAATAAGGAAACAGGCAGCCGAACAAGCAGGTAACAGATAGCATTATAGTCCCGAGGATCGACGGTACTATAAACAACGGACTGAGTCGTCGAAGTTGAAAATAGAACGTCAGTCCACATAACAAAGCAAATATAAACACCACCGTCGTTTTTGTCTCGAGAAAACGTCCATCAAAAATTTGCTCCTGTATGCACAACGTCAGCTCTGCATCGTCCTGGCAAATCCCAAGCTCTATCATTTGTCCTGCTATATCTTCAGCAGTTGGGTTTCCCCTTATTCGGCTCGTAATTGCAGACGCCACAACTAAATGAAGCCATGAGTAGCACATACAGAGGCCACACATAGCATTGAGCACAATGCTCAAAATGTAGGATTGTCCACCTGGTGGATTGACAACAGAGAAGATTGATATTAAATATGCAGCGCTGGACAGCCATACGTGAGATCGTGTAATAATCGTCAACAGGGCTCCAATCCACATGGCTGCCCAGGTCCTTATTACGGTTACCAAAGAGGGACCATCAAGATGGTCTAGTGTATATCCAGGACGAATGACGGACCATACCGTTCTCCACCACGGAACTTTAGGCTCCGGTTCTTCCTCTTCGTCAGTGGAAATCACAGTAGGGACTCTTGATGGTCGCCTCCACTGGGTACTTGTCGTACTGGCTCCAGTATATGCTCTATTTCGTCCTGTTTCATCTCGATGTTCGCTAGTGAACGCCTTAGGTTCTTCGGGGACGTATCCTTCAATAGAATGAACTGGACTCAGATCCGATTGCACTGACATGTTTCTGCCGTTTACAAAGTCCGGGGTTCCAGTACATACGAACCGCAATGTTACCGTTTCTAACGACAAGGATTAAACAATGAAGAAGTACAAGCTATATCGCTTCTCACTCCGACGCCAAATGAATGATACGAACAATCAAACAAGAGGTAGATGCAGATGAGAACCCTAATGTGTTGCATATGCATCATGCCAAAATTGGTCAAAAACAATACGACGCACTGCAGATCTCCATTCAAATACCAAATACCACATATGTAGATTCCAAAGACGAGGGGAAACTATACATATAAAAGCAGAATTTGATATAGCTGTAAACACAACATTTATCTAAGCTTGAACCAATTAAATAATATCATGCGTCATTTCTCCATAAAAAAATACAAATAAATAAGAAAGGACAATCAAAGTTGAGTGATCTGTTGATCCAAGTATTCTTGCGCTATCTCATCACCCTGACCGGCTGCTTCGACCATGAAATGTTTCGTAACTGCCATGCGAATAGGGTTGTATTTGTCCGGATCCTCTGTCAATAGTCGAGGATCTTCCAGTAACGAGCCAAAGATTCCTGCGATTTTGGAAAATGGCATCAGCTTGATAGGTGTGATATCAGGATGCACCATCTGCATCAATGCAAACTCTCGCTGGCCTATAGTAGCCCCTTCGACTGCAGCTACACTCCACAACCAAGCGCAATCAGCTAGACTCCATTTACTGAAAAAATCCTTATCTACCCCTTCATTGTTGGGTGAGATTCTATCCGTTTTGAACTGAAAGAGCTCTGTGGCGAGACCCACAACCATTCCTAAAGCCTCTTCTTTAAACGCCAGTGCCGCCAAACTCACATCCCAGAATGCTTTCCCAAGATCACTAAGATCGAGAAGCCTGGACGGCACAAAAGAAGCAATAAACTGTAAATCTCGAAACATGGTTTTAGCTTCATACCTGTAACATTTAATGATGCGACGAATTTCTTCCACTATAGCATCCGTTGTGGGCTCTGGTCCAGGAAATGTCCGATGCAAGAATGGCGACACAAATGCACCTGATGAGCTTCTCTTAGCCTCCACAGTAGCGATAACTTCACCAAGAGAAGAAATAGCAGAGCTACTGGGTGCTCGCGGGAAACCACGGTGTCCCATACTGTCAGAACCGAACGAAACCATATTTGACCTCGAATGGAACGAAGACCTCACAGATCCCGGAGTACTAACAAGTCCTGACCCAGACACAGAAAGGGAGGATACAACCAACATAACCAGTTCGTGTATGACTTGCAATTTTCCTAGTGGAGAAGGCGTCACTGATAGTCGTTCCAAACATCTCTTGTACGTTAGCTCGGCATCAAAGTCTTGAAACTTCGAGGAATCAGCCGTTAGTAGTGGCTCGGGGACTCCTCTGTAGTTCGAACTGGCATCTTCCGCAATTGGCACACTTGTCGGAAATGTTGGCCGCGAAATTCTTTTGGACGGGTCAGGAGGTTCCACCAGATTTACGAGAACTGACTGGGCATTCTTGGAAATAGCAGCCTTTAACCTCGATTGCTGTTCCACCTCCCTAGCAATTGCTTGCGAGACAATTGGCGCATCTAGCCATTTGTCAGTCTCAGAGCCTTTCGTTAGCCTGCCATTTCTGGATTTTTATACATTTACACCTAACGTACCTTTGAAAAAGCAGTCCACACCAATGTCGGTATAAATTAAACTCGTCAACTGCATCTGAAGTTTCAAAATCAGATTGTCCAGCTTCCGACGCTTGATATCAACATTCTCATCCCTATCCATAGCTTCGCCAGCAATATCTGCATTCACAAGAGTATCGTTCAAACTTCTATTGCGCCGATGTTTTGGTTCGTCTGGCACACTGCTACTTGCTTGTTCCTCGACTTCATGACGCCTGTTTATATCCAGCGAGGCAAAAGTATCCAAGAAGTTCGGTGACGACTTTTGCGGTCTATGACCCCTAAAGCTTGTACTCCTGTCGACACTGTGTCTACCAGAAGCCGATGGCACATCGCTATCGCCCTCAAATAACCCAGTTATAGATCCCCTATGGAGATGCGAAGCTCCCAAATTAGCGCTAGACCGACTTGTACCCTCAACTTCAATAATCAACTTCCACAAGTCATTTTTAAACAGTAGATGGCTGCTCAACAATGAATCTCCAAGATTCTTGCTGCTATTCAAAGTATCGCCCATTATGCGCCTGACCAAATCATCCACTTCACAACAGAATCTATGAATGACTTCTTCACCAGTGCAAAAATTCTGAATTTTCTGGCCAATGAGCCAGTTTCGGGTAGCCTCTGATTCCCGATCTGAAAGCTTGAACTGGCCAGCCAATTCTCGAGAGGCAAACAATGAATCGCTGTTAACAGACAAAATATTGCTATTAACAGATTGCCTTTTATTGCCATATTCCCTTTTTGACGCGGTAAATCTCTTAAAAGAAAATGCTCCTAGCGACGATATAGAGCCCGAACTATTATTCCGCTTCAACGATGAGAATGAAGCAGGGATCGGTGCAGCAGCAATATCAAGGGATTCCACAGAAGCTCCATAAGTCAGTGATATTGCGACATCCCTTGCGCGGGACCACAGCTTATGGCCTCTTACTTCAGTGATATACCAAATCTTTGTTCTCAAGTCATTGATCATCTCTAAAGTTACGTCGCAGCGTCTTCGAGCTGCCTGCAATTCGCTTTCAAAAGGAGACGAATATTCTCTGCAATTCTTTAACTGCGACCGAACTTTGGATAGATTGAATACCTTTTCTTTCTCGATCATTGTGAAAACATGGCTATTCAAGGATTCCGCGACACTGTTGAACGACGGGTTCTTGGCATTTGGTAGCAATTTCCTCAGAGAAGTTAATGCCGTTGAATATTCTTTCGCATCTAATAGTTTTGAAGCAGCCATACTTCTGTTTAAAGCATCCAACAGCAGGTTAGAAAGATATGAATTTGAAGCCGGTGCAACTCCCGAGAAGAAATTTTCGTTTTCGCTTGGTTTTCCATTGACGTACGTTTTCCCTAATATGACGATCGGATAAGGAGAACTGGATATCTGCGATATCAGTTTCGTAACAGCTCTCTTGATTATTGTGAGGTGTTTCTTGTGAGCAGCTGCCACTGGCATGATGAAAGTATCTTCGAGTTCATAGTCTTGATTTGTAGCCGTTGATAGAGACAACCCACATAACTGATCCAGAATAGATTCTGGACGTACGTCGTGTATACTAAGGTCTGCCCCGACTTGAAATATCTGCCATTTATCAGTGATAGGATGGGACAAACCAATTCCGTGAGCCTTTCCGGTCCTAAGAGAATATAGATGTTGCGATGTATCCTTAAATTGCAGATGTGGGAATATCTTGAGTAAGTCCTCCATTACTGGTTCAATATCCTTGCGAACCTGTCCAAGGCGCCATTCTTCTTCATCACCAATTAAAAGACTAGACGCTGCTGATGCGTCTGATGAAGCATCTAGATTGTCTGAAAAAGTGTCCTGACTTGTCTCATGGAGACTTGGCAAACTTTCATGGACTGAGTGAGAAAGACTTAGATAGCCTGTCGCATTCATACCAGTCAAGCTAAGTGTCGATGATAATTCGCCAAAGCCTCCATGGTGGCTGTAGGGACGACCCATCATCCTGCCATGTGCAGGCGCATGGGCGCCTAGATTTGCTGCTCGATGGTGGAGCGCAAAAGCAGGAAATAGAGCAGAGTACAAACATAAAACATCTGACGGCGTCAGCACAACAAGTTGTCCACGAGAACAGTACAAATGCGCAGTGGATGACTGAGTACCATCAGCAGAAGACACGCTCGCAGCGCGGGTATCATACTGTGCCGAATAAGACGAAATAGATGATATCGACTGTGATAACATTGACCGATTGTTGTATTTGAATAACTGATAGTCATCATCAAGAGTTAATCTACCCATGATAGTTGCCAACAAACTCTTGATGGTGCCATGTTCGGCAATAGATTGATGGTTGGGATCATAAGCAAAAGACCATACATATTGATAGGCACGATCAAAGGTAAAGGAAAGGATCTTCTTCCGTTGCATGTCACTGATATAATAATCAGAAAGAATACCCAACTGCTCAGGGTTGACCACCATCTTTCTGAGGTATCTCGAGAAGAAGTATTTGACCCCGAGGATAAGAGAGGCATTAGCACGAAGATGACTACTTATTTTCGCCAGAATCATTTTGATGAAGACCAAGAAGCTGACAGGCATTATTCCAACCGATTCATCTGCCACCAATGCAAACAACTTTTCCACAGATTTATATGCAAACTCAAAAGCAGTAGGCCCACAGACATCAGGAGAAGCTTCATCTGAGGAGGACCCGAGAGAAACCGAAGATCGCTTTTGAAGATTTGATCGGAAAGATCCACTAGCACCACCAGTAAGCACTGCTGCTGCCGCTGCCGCTGCCGCTGTTGAAACTCCCTGACTTGTAGCTAACGACGCACCGGCAATTTCAGGAGACGACAATTCAGAAGTAGACGTTGAAGTGGCAGTGGCTGGCGATGAAACGTTCAGATTGATGTTCGAAAAGCTACGCGTCGGCGTGAGCACAGTCAAAAAACTCCCTTCCTGTAACAGCGATAAAAGGAATGTTTCGAAAGTAGATGCAAATGGCACTCCCGACATTTCCAGAATTCTGTCTAGAACCGCGAACACAAAAGACTCACCGCACTGGGCTTCCAGAAGACTTGCACAAATGACAGAAAAGTACTCAAACCGCTGAGCTTCTGGAGTGTCGGGCGGGAACACAGCATAAAACAAAAGGTCCATCGGGTGATTACGGTTAAGAGTAGCGACGTCTTCATAGGTGTCGTTAGAGGGACTGACGAAGTAATCCAAGTCAGATGCAGAAAGAGATTTCAAACAACTAGAAACAAAGGTGGGTGCCGACTTGAGGAGAGTGACAAATGAATTAAGCAGCTGACGACGGTTCCAGTCTAGCATGGATGGAAAATGGGACGTTTTGATGATGCAATCGTCTTTGAGGAAGTGTGACGAAATGTCCAGAGCAGTTTGATAAGCAGTAGTAAACTTTGTGAGCTCACGCCCATTCAGTGGAGCCTGGCTGTGAAACCTCATCAGAGAAATGTGCAATCGACTGACCACATTGTAGTGCAGCACAAGCTGGCGAAGACGTAAAGCCGTTGCCGAAGCAGTTGCAGTCTCGAGGCTAAATGCAATATCTGATTGAATGAGACCATCCATGATTTTATGCGGAGGTTGCTTGGCTGGCACTGCCAGGGGCGGTAGAGGTCTATTTATGCGTGAGGATCTAGGGGTCCGTGCAGACATTTTAGCAGTACATGACGCATCGTCTGCTAGTGAAATTAAGTCATCGTCTGAGGGCACTACCGCCTGGTAAGCTGGTCCGTCGTCGGCGTCAATCTGTTCCGTTGCGCTATCAATTTTGGAGTCCGCAGGCTGTACAAGCTCTATGAACTCTGCAGGATCTAAATCATGGGTGCTCAACTCGCTGTCCGAGACGTCTGCTGTGTATTGTTTACGGCTGTCGCCTGGAAACGACGCCGACGATAGAGAGTCGACATCCGAGTTGTATTCCTGACCTTCGTCTGCCTGGCTAAACAGATAAGGAACAGTAATGGAATTTATAGTCGTCATTCTAAGTTAGCTCTAGACTCGAATGAGTTATAAAGCAGCAAAACGCTGTTATAGCGATAGCTCTCTTAGATCAAACTTACGTATGCACATCAATCAGTGACATGAGTAAGGAGCCTCCATAGCACGTATCAAGTCAAAACACGCGGAAAAGTCAATAGATTTGAGGAACCGTAAGAGCACTAACTGGGAAGGAATGCTGCTGGCGTCTTTGCACAGCCAGTTGGCTTGTATTCAGCTATCTGTTTCTTGTGGTCTAGCCAACCTTCTCCAAGGCTTTGGCAGCGATCTAACCGATCTAGGAACCTACCAAGAGGTGAGCTACAAGTGGGCAGCTGCTATCGTTTGCAACAGCCCGCGTACTCAGCTGGTGAAGTTGTCGGTTCCGACACTCCGACACAAGCACGACTGTGAGAAAACGGTGTCAATGAAAGTTCGCGGGCGGGGGCCACCACGTCTAATATGCTGTATCTGCAATGTTTGTATGTGGCATTTCTTTTTGCAAGACGCGCCCTGGTAAAAGGCCACTATGTCAAGTTTGGCTGCAGATGCGGCGAGCGCTGTGCAGATCAAGCTCAAACAAGAATGGTGCGTTGCAGGTCATGCAGTTCACAAGCCACGCCAGGAAAACGTGGTTAAAACCCACCTCGAATAGTGGTGACAAAGGCCACGAGAATGTGAGTCCAGCCTGGATCAGTAGTTATAAAACTGCTAAATGACCTAGTGGCGTAGCTTACTCAATATAGGCCCTTTAATGGTTCATAATAGAGCTCTCACATGAGGCTGTCGCACTCGTTCCACGGTCATCGCACACCGGAATGTACTTGTGAGCCCCTATTTATAAGGTCCCACCGATACTTCGGCATCTCATGTAACCCGGCAGATATCAATGCACAATGGAGTGGGGTGCAGAGATACGGGTAACAGCTTACGAAACCTATGCAGCACTTTGCGATTTGACAGTTGACACCAAATTACGCCAATCCGGCATCCAAACAAACCTTATTCCCAGCGACTCTGGGTGTTCTCCAGCCAGCGATGATATCCCTTGACCTCATGCACGTGGCCGATCCATGCCACCGTACAGTAAACATAGGTGCGGCGGATCGACTCCCACTATGTAGAGTTACGAAGAGCAGCTTGGAACTACGGCCAGCGGAATAGCTGTGTGGACCGACAAATTATCAAGAGATAACGTGCATGTATAGGAATGAATGGATTTAAATGTCATGGGAAGACTACAACTTTGCGAAATGTATGTATGATATATATCTGCCAATCATCCCGCTGTCGTTGGCTTCTCTGGGTGAGGGGGTTTCTTCAGCAGAACCTTGATTCCAGCTGGACTGCCAGTCCACCTTCTGGAGACCATCTTAGTTGGCTTGCTATCAGCTGCCCAGTACATGGTCTGCTGGTTTATCAGCTATACGGCGATTTTCAGGGCACCACCCCTGCACCCCGCTCATGATGTCATGCACATCCGGAAGAGCCCGCCTTGATATCCTACGGTATTTCCCATCCAGGACATACGGCCCAGCCAGTCCAAAATATTCTCGCTGCAGTAACATTTGCTAGAGTATCACCTTCTAAAATTAGTGGAAGCTGTTCAATAATTCTATCTGGCTTTTATCACCAGAAAATCAGGCCTAGCCGGACTCAGATGAAAGAATTGCCGGCTACTACAAGCTAGCCAAACCTTGTACCATTATAGCATACACCTACACGCAGCAGTATGCAGTATCACCAGCCTCATGTAAGCCGTATTTTTCCCATGCTGGGATGAGTCCAATATCAGTTAATATCATTCCAGTATATGAATAGCTGGCGACGCTGGTATACAATACGGTCTTGTCATGCACAACGGCCCAGCGCGTTACTTTTAAGATGCATGTTCCCCTATTCTGCTAGGTGACAGCTGCACAGCGCCGATCGAGCTTTATCAGCCGTACGGGATCTGATGCTGCTACTACGCCGTCATTTCTGTTTCTGCAGAGAATCCTCACCAGTCGAGAACCAAAAAAATTCTATGCGCTTGCAAAGAACTTTAGTTCTTACTCTTTTTTGCCCAAGTTTTTTTACAGCAGTTACGTGCGTGTTTGCTTAATCTTTACCGCTCAAGTACAGCAGACAGCAAGGAGAAACGGCTGACGCTGTAGCGCTAGAACCTCGCCCAGACGACATCCTCAATCCACGGCAAAACAGTTCGCAGTGTTTTTGCAGTGACTAATATTGAGAACCGTCAACCTTAAAGAGGCACCTAA
Source organism: Sugiyamaella marilandica (assembly GCA_030563205.1). Classification (NCBI taxonomy): domain Eukaryota; kingdom Fungi; phylum Ascomycota; class Dipodascomycetes; order Dipodascales; family Trichomonascaceae; genus Sugiyamaella; species Sugiyamaella marilandica. Next base: position 25,408 of record JAKUBH010000028.1, read on the forward strand.
TGTTCTTGTGTCTTGCTATATATATACGTCAGTGTCTGCTAAGGGGTGTTGTCCTCTACTATGCGTAACACTCAGTCCGCAACCCTTACCCATCTGAAAAATTGCCGTGGTTCGCGTACTCACTGGTGTAAATCTAACATCTTCCAATTCCAAGATGGCTCCACTTGGTCGTCCCGAAAACGTGCTTAAACGGGCCGACGAGTTGATCGCTGTCGACCAGTCGGCAGCTGCGCTTGAGTTGCTCTATGACACCATTTCGTCAAAGCGGACTCGCAACGTGAGCCAGGCTTATCTGGAACCCATCATCCTGCGATTTGTTGAACTGTCGGTAGCGCTTCGAAAGGGCAAAGTTATCAAGGATGGACTGCATCAGTATAAGAAGCTGATTCAGGCGACATCGATTGAATCGATTGAAGTGGTCGTCAACAAATTTCTTCAGCTCTCGGAGGACAAGGTTGCTAATGCCCAGGCCCAGGCTGATAAGCTGACTTTGGACGCCGACGAGGATCTCGAGGCTGCTGACTCTCCCGAGGACATTCTTCTGTCGACCGTGTCGAGTGAGCAGACGAAAGATAGAACCGATCGTGAGCTGGTGACGCCGTGGCTCAAGTTTCTTTGGGAGGCCTATCGTTGTGTACTCGATGTTTTGCGAAATAACTCCAAGCTGGAGGTTTTGTACCAGACGGTTGTCCATCAGGCATTTGATTTTTGTATCAAATATACCCGCAAAACCGAGTTTCGACGATTGTGTGAGCTTCTGCGAAACCATCTCCAGTCGGCCGCTGGTCAGTCTAAAAATGTTGGAGTGCTGAATCCCGTTGATTTGAGCGACGCCGATACTTTACAGCGCTATCTCGACACGAGATTTGAGCAGCTCAACGTGGCTGTCAAGCTCGAGTTATGGCAAGAGGCGTTCCGGTCTGTTGAAGACGTCCATACTCTGCTGACAGTGTCGAAACGGCCCGCTAAGGTATCTACCATGGCAAACTACTACGAGAATCTGGCGCGAATCTTCCTGGTGAGCGGTAACCATTTGTACCATGCTGCTGCGTGGAGCCGATTTTACAGCCTGGTTTTACAGGCTCGAAGTGTGCCGGAGTCGGAGCTAACTCGTATTGCCTCTCTTCTCATGCTGTCTGTCTTGTCGATTCCGACTTCGAACCATAACGGCCGTGGAGGTTTTTTCGAGGTTGATGAACTCAAGCACAGGAACACGCGTCTTTCGAGTCTGCTGAATCTGACAAAGACGCCCAGTAGAGAGGCTCTTCTGTCATCAGCGCTGACCAAGAATGTGCTTGCACATGCTCGACCAGAAGTGCGAGATTTGTACAAGATTCTTGAGGTTGACTTCCATCCCCTTAGCATAAAGAAGCGCTTGAGTCCAGTTATTGCGAAGATAGGCTCTGATCAGTCTTACCAGCCATATGTCAAGTCATTGTACCAGGTTATCCTAACTCGACTGTTCCAGCAGCTCTCTCAGGTTTATAAGACCGTCAAGCTCGACTTTGTTATCCAGCTTTCTACACTTCCTGCGCCTTTTAATGCCTCTGGTGTCGATATCGAGCGGTTTATCGTCAAGGGTTGCCATAAGGGCGAGTTCGGCATCCGTATCGACCACGACAGCTCTTCTATTACGTTTAAGGATGACGTGTACGATTCCAATAATCATACGTCTCCCGCATATTCCAAATCTTCGACTTTGCAAGCAACTCCTGCTGATATTGTCCGCACCCGGATGTCCAGCCTAGCTAGTGCATTGCTGACGACTGTGTCTAAAGTGGATCCTGTCTTCATTGAATACAAACAGGCGTCCCGACGCGCCGCGATTGAACGTGCTGCAAGAGGTCTCGAGGAGGAGAACATCGATGTTATTGACCGGCAGAGGCGTATTGAAGAACGCCAGAAGAGTGCTGAGATTGAGCAGCAGCAACGAGAAGAGGAAGAAGCCAAAAACAAGGCGCTGCGCATCCAGCAGGAGCATCAGGCTGAGCAACAGCGATTAGCTGATGAGCAGCGGAAGCGTGACTTGGAAAGAATCAAGCGAGAGCAAGATGCTATTCGTGAACAAGAAAAGAGGAAAATCGCTGAGGAAATCAATAGCAAGGGCATTATTAAGATTGACGTTAATAACCTGGAGGAGCTCGATACGAATAAGCTTCTGTCAATGCAGGTTGAGCAGCTGGCAAAGGAGAACAAGGACCTTAACGAACGGTTGAGAATCATCGGCCGCCGAATGGACCATCTGGAGAGAGCATATCGGTTGGAAGAAGTTGAGCTATGGAAGAAAGATGCTGAGGCTCAGGAGCAGTTTGATCGCAAGACCTATGAAGCACGCAAGAAGGCAATGCTCATCAAGGCGAAGCAGACTCATGAAGAGGCACTGGCACTCAAGTCACGACTTGAGCGAATTGTTCCCGATTATGAGGCGTTCAGGCGAGAAGTCGAGACGAAGCGGAAACACATTTTCGAAGCTAATAAGGCGAAGAATGCCAAACTTTTGGAAGAAGAAAAGAAGCTCCGGATCGCGAAAGTCAAGGCGGAACGTGAGCGTGAGCGCAAGAGGAGGGAACTTGAGGAGGAAGAGCGTAAAGCCCGTGAGGCTAGACAGGCAGAGATTGAAGCTGCCGAGAAAATCAAGCGAGAAGCCGAGGATGCGAAGCGCGCCAACGTTTACGTTCCTGGTGCTTTGCGTAGTCGTCCTGCTGCTGCTGCTGCTCCCGCAGCTGCACCTCCTGCTGCTGTTGCTCCTACTACTCCACCGAATCCTGTGGCTGCTACTGCTGCCGCTGCAGCAGCTTCCAATGCCCCTCCTGTGGCTGCCGTTGGATCTGGAAAATGGGTTCCTCCGTCTCTTCAGAACAGAGGTGAAGAGACACGGCCGGCACCTGCGAATGCTGTGAACTCAAGAGTCCACCCAGTGGACAGACTTCCTGCCGCTGAAAGAACTGCACCTGTGAATGCTGTGAACTCGAGATTGCCTCCAGTGGACAGACCTGCTGTCGCTGAAAGAACAGCACCTCCACCTGCAACTACGGGTAGGTACGTTCCAGGCGCGTTCAGCAGAGGTCGGAGATCGTGATTGAAAGGTGAAGTCTAGTAGACCTTGAAGGACTATTTGGTTTTGTCATATCATCTATGTAAAAACTCAGAACTATCTCAATTTTTGTTTTTGGATTTTGTTTTGTACATTTTTTTCAGGCAATGGTTGGGTACAGTGGAGCGCTTGAAGTCGGTCTCCCTGTCCAAGTTGTCCACGTATATGTGTTTGTCGTAGAAATAGTACCTGGGATGGCCCCTTCAATGCCACTATTATCTAGAGTGACGACTGATGAATTATCCTCGTCCCAAAATACAGCTCTCTTTGCTAGATATATCTTAGAATTCAGAGGGTCAAAAACTGAATAAGCATTCTTGAAGAACGCATCTCCCAAAACGTATTCAGTAGCACCCATCAGAGCTAGAGCTTGTGCTCCTGATGGTCCATCAGTCGACCACAGGTATTCTCCGGGGACTATAAGGTCAGAGATAGGTATATCAATTGAAAGCTTTCCGATAAAGACTGTCACCGTAATATTGCTAGCCACTGGTGTTGTTGAATTCGTGTAGTAGGCCTGGTATTTCGAATAGTAAGAGAAGCCAAGTTTTTGCCCCACCTCAGCGACAAACTCAGCCGGAACCTGACAGAAGGGAGACCCAGTATCTAGAATCACGTTACCAATGCCAGTTGAATTGTTGCCGTCTAAAGCCAAAGACTGTACATTAAGCTGGTAGTAAAAGTTTGTACCATAGCCTCTCGTGGCAATATTATACGAGTAGATAGGATCCTCATAGCGAGAAGGCTCGATTCCACCGAAGATCACACCTCCACCAGTGCCACCCGAGTCGAGGTATATTGAAAAGGCTGGAGAGCTTGTTACGTTTTGCCTGTAAAGTGCTTCGGGCATGTTGGAATACGTTTCATTGATCAGATTAGCTCCTGGCCCCACCCCAAGTAGCCCAGGAACGCCTGCGCCCAGGTAGAAGTCATCAACCACCCCAAAAGGGAACTGCTTCACCTCGTCAGACTGAACTTTAATGTCGTCCTGACCCCACCTGCCGAACACGCCTCCAGCGCCGTATACCGCTGTGAAATTTTGAGACTGCCACACAAATGTAGATGAACGGTTCGGATAGAATTGTGGTGAGTTGTCATAAGTATCATTAGGTCCAAACACCCACAGGTATGGCGAACCAGTATCAAATCCTACCTCGATTAGTTGAGGGGGGGTTCCAATACTCAAATTTGTCAAATAGAAGTTATATCCTGTCGTCAAAGTCAGATTCTGGACTTCGGAAGTACCACTACTCTGTGTGGAGTCATTTGGATTATCGCTAAGCTCAAAAATACGCGACAGATAATGCGATATATTAGCAAGTCCACCCACTGGGTGTTTAGCATTTTTGACAGCATGGAATTCAAACTTAAGAGCTGCTCCGTCTCCGTTGTTTCGGTCATCATTAACTGCTGCCCCTGTGGAAGCGGCTAGGGCAATCACGGCCAATGAGGCCGATAATAACTTCATGTTGCTCAAATGAATTGGTCGGGAAACTCCTGTGAATATATAGTTTCAGGCATCGTGCTGCTCAGTACATTCCTGCATATAGTGGGACGCAAGCAGCTATGGAGTGCAGATCGCTAGGAGAGGCAGCAGTCTCCGATTATAGTAAAGTTCAGCCATGTATTTCAAAGTCCAGTAAGCTCGCTTATCGCGAATCATCTTATTGGAATTTTTTTCAGGCCATGCCTAGTATAATTGAGCTGATATTCTTGACTTTGTGGTAGTAGACTAGGCGATGACTTAGATGATCTGTCTATAAGTAGTAAGTTCTCCTGTCGATCCATACCGCTCACCCTCTGTATGCAGTTTCGAAACATTGCTGTTGTTCACTTTCAAAAGTCGGTGATGATGCCATTGTCATCAATGACACTCCGAATTTTCCTGAATATGTCCCGTGTTCCGTATACCGTACCGGTTTAGTGTGCTCGCACTTCCAGTTTTGAATAATTAGATGGATGCGCTTTATTGCATGGCCACTTGCACAAGTACAATACAAACGATGCAAGAATCTGACTAGCCTCCTTGACAGATCCATTCAAAATTCTTGATAGATCTACTACCACTGCGTTTCCCTTTCACTGATCTCAGTACCTCCTTTGAGCGGTTGTGCCTGCTGATCTCCCAACCTCAGATTGCAGTCGAACCCATTTAGGATCTTGGGCTAGCGGTTATTCTCGTAACACAATAGTGCAATGCCATTATTTCCTCATTGTTTAGCAATATTCCGTAATAGTAGTAATATACAAGACGTTATAATAGTTTTCATATCTTACCGTGTAATCGGTCTCGGTGTGCAGAGGGTGCTACAATGATGGTAAAATAGCATGTACAACTAGCTGCTCCTCAGCTCAGGGGTAAATGTTGCATTTAGACGTCACCTCTGGTTTACTCCATGCATGAATCGAAGTACAATAAAACACGAAAGACTATTCGAGATTACCTTATACACTTCGGTGTAAGAAGACTCCGACAGAACTGAATTAGTCCATCAAAGGAACGCTAAATGTAAGATCACAAACGGAGGCACAAAATTTTCTAAATGTTCATTTAAAGAGCGATGCTATTATTCATTTTTTACAAGCTAAAGTCCAGTAGCGCTGGTCTTGGCTTCATAGTCCACGATCTCCGCGACCTTGGCTGCAGATGCACTGGTGGAATCGAACTCGTACGTCAGCCACTCCTTCGCCAGCCGACGTGCCAGTTCCACACCGACCACTCGCTGTCCCATGCAAAGAATCTGGCAATCATTGCTTAGAATACTTCTTTCCACGCTGAAAGAGTCATGCGCGGTTGCCGCCCGAATACCCGGAACCTTGTTCGCAGATATAGCCACTCCCAGACCGGTACCGCAGATGAGAATGCCTCTGTCTGCCTCGCCAGCGCGGATCTTCTCAGCAGCGGTGATTGCAACCGACGGATAAGCAGTGGCATCTTTTGAATCAGGAACTCCAACGTCAATTACTTTTGCAACATACGGCGACTTTTCTAGGTCGGCTTTAATGACGTTTTTGTAGTCCACGCCTGCTTGGTCGGACCCCACGACAATTGTGTATTTTGCCGCCATTTCAGGTTTTTTTCTGAACTGCAAACTCTAGCTCAGCACACGTAAATTTGAACGAAAAGTTCTACTAGGATGGATTGCTGCGCTCTTATATAGCGGAAGCACCCGCGTGCTGATGGCACCCCCAACTGTCGACGGGACTACTGTATGAGGAAGTGCCGCACTGTGGGGAAGTGGTTTCCTGTGGGGGTAACCCCGAACTGCCACGGATATCCCAAAACGGGTCTGAGACCACTGAAACCGAAGTTCAGCCTGAAAGAGAGAATACCAGGCTATATCTGATGCACAGTGCAGCTGCTTAAGCCCATACCGTCAGTGCAGATCACGGGAACCCAATTGGAAGTTTACCCACACTATATAAAGGGGTGTACTATCCGGTGAAGTTGTTGTTCTCACATTATTCGCGATGTCTACCAAGCATTTTTTCCCTACCACCGACAGACTGGTCAGTAGAGCGTTAGCCGGCGTAGCGTCACAGAACCCTTCATTGCACGTCCTGGAGAATGATAAGGTACTGTATTATAAGGACCATGATCGTTTACGGGTGTCTGTGCTGTGTGGAGGGGGGTCAGGCCATGAGCCTGCGCATGCTGGCTATGTTGGCAAAGGCATGTTGGCAGCAGCAGTATGTGGTGATGTGTTTGCCAGCCCAAATACGAAGCAGATAATTTCCGGAATCGAAGCAGTAGCTTCAGACGCAGGATATATTTTGATTGTCACAAATTACACTGGCGATATGCTGCATTTCGGACTGGCTGCTGAGAAATTGAAGGCTGCGGATCCGTCAGTGAAGATCGCTATCATCAAGAGCGCAGACGATGTATCTGTGGGACGCAAAAATGGCGGTCTGGTTGGCAGGAGAGGATTATCTGGTACTATATTTCTGGACAAGCTGCTTGGGGCAGCAGCCGAAGCTGGATTGTCGTTTGAAGACGTTGAAGCTCTGGGGCACTCGCTAGCAGACAATCTTGTGACAATCAACACGGGACTCGACCACTGCCACATTCCTGGACATGATGCCGCTGACTTTGCAGGTCTGGGACCCAGTCAGTGCGAAATCGGTCTGGGCATCCACAACGAACCTGGAGTTCAATTACTTGATGAGATACCTCCAATTGACGAGCTAGTGCGTACCATGCTGCATGCACTTGTTGACGAATCGTCGCCTGACAGAGCATATGTGAAATTTGACAAGACCGACACAGTTGCGCTTATGATTAACAACTTAGGGGGATTGTCAATAATCGAACAAAATGCAATAGTCTATGAAGTTCTTCAGAGCCTCCGGATCAATTACGAAATTATTCCTGTGCGAGTGTACGCGGGCCATTTTATGACTTCGTTAAATGCTCCGATTTTCTCAATCACACTGCTGAACATTACTAAGTCTGCTACTCGCTCCGTACCAGATGTCGACATCGTTGCGTTGCTGGACGCGCCGACAGACGCAGTGTCATGGCCACAAAATCATTATAATACGAACAAGCCAATCGATCTCGATGCTCAGTTGCAACCTGCTTTGCATTCTAAACCAGTTGCCGCGCCAAAGATTTCAGCAGATCTTAAGGTTAACAGTGAACTCCTTGAAGAGAAGTTGAGGGCAGCTGCGAACAACGTCATTGCAGCTGAGCCTGATCTGACAGAATGGGACACAAAAATGGGCGATGGAGACTGTGGTAAAACTTTAGAAGCAGGAAGTAAAGCTCTTCTCTCAGCTCTTGACATTGGCTTGGCTAAGGATGGATCAGTCATTTCTGTGTTGGAGACCATAGTCGACATCACAGAGGAGAAAATGGGAGGTACTTTGGGAGCCATTTTTGGCATCTACTTCGCATCGCTGTCATCTGCTCTGAAGGAGCGGTTGATTGCTGCACCAAGTGACACTGCCTCCAATTTGCTCTCAAAAGCTGCAAATGATGCGTTAAAGAGCTTGCGGAAGCACACCCCAGCTTCGGAGGGGGACAGAACTGTCATGGACGTCCTTATTCCTTTCTGCCGCGCTTTGTCTGAGCCCAATGGTATTAGCAGGGCAGCAGAAGTGGCATACAAAGCAGCCGAAGGAACAAAATTCATCAAACCACGCCTAGGTCGAGCTACTTATATAGGAGGCGTCGAAGATAAGCAGATTCTTCCGCCAGACCCAGGTGCTTGGGGTGTCTACGAGATTATTCGAGCAATTATGTGAATATTATGACCTGCCCCAGGAATGGGTCTAATTCGTTTTCATGTCTTGAGAAAAGCGGTATGCATATTTACATGTCATACACATGTTATGCAGCCTTTTGCAGTATATATACAATTACATACACCTGTAAAATAAAATGCAAATTTCTGAAGAAAGTCGACCGAAACAGCACGGCAACTGAAAGAAATGAAAAATTCTCAGAACGGCACGATGCCGTAAAGTGTTCGGATATGTCTCTTTGGGTTACAACTTAGACTCCTAACACACGCATGCCAAATCCGTCCCGCATTGTCGGGATCTCCCTCAAGACCTATATGGGTCCCGAAAAGACCAAGCAATACATTCAAGATATGGAGATAGTGCTTACGAAGGCCAAACTGCTTGGTGTGGAGATGTTTATTGTCCCGGATGTGGTGAGTCTCGGGATTGTTCGAGATTTGGTTCTCAAGCATGCTGCGAATGGAGTCCTCCTAGGCGCTCAGGACTGCTTCTGGGAAGACCAGGGTGCCTATACGGGAACAATATCACCCAAATTCCTTTCGGAAATTGGCGTGAAGCTTGTAGAGATTGGTCATGCCGAGCAACGGCGAATATTCGGCGAAACCGATGAAATTGTTGCCAAAAAGGTTGCAGCAGCAGTGAGGAACAAGATGATACCTCTCATCTGCATTGGAGAACAGACCCAAGGATCAGCTCAACAGGCTATTGACTTTTGTGTAGGTCAGATCAGGGCTGCGGTGAAGCTTATAAGTGACGAAGTACCTGTATACGTTGCCTACGAGCCCATATGGGCAATTGGCAAGGATAAACCAGCTCCACCTGCGTATGTGTACGAAGTAGCAATGGGTCTCACTGATGAGTTGCTCAGGCGAAAAGGTCCAACGAAGCTTGTTTATGGAGGGAGTGCTGGTCCAGGTTTATTTGATGGACTGACACCAAGTATAGATGGCTTATTTCTGGGTAGATTCGGACATGATCCGCTTAAGGTCCTAGCAGTTGTTGAAGAAGTAGCAGCAGCACAAACGACAGGGCCTCAAAGATGGCATTAACATGTCTCTGGTATGTTACTATATTGTTGAAATTGGTACTACTGTTCATTCTTCCATGTTAGTAAAACCTCTAGAAATGACAGTCGTCGTGTTGAAACAATATGTCGGCCCCCGTTTTCTTAACTACGCATTTCGTAGAGGTTATTAAACCGACATTTATATTGTACATTTTACTGCAATTTCATAAGTCGTAACAGTCGTATTATGAGTAGCTGTCAAGAAGGTCGTCCACTATGTCTCGAAACCCCTCGTTGCTGCCAGTATTGCTTTCCAATTCAATATTGAAGTTCGACGTAGGGCTTGTGTTCTCCTCATACTTGCGATCTATAATCCCAGATATGAATAATCCATATACATCGTCCACAGCATTCTGTTGTAATTCATCAGCTAGCCATCGCCGAGTTGACTCATCCACTGACGCCCGTTTGAACACTCCAAGATCTTGGGTGGTCACATAGACCTTGGAGTCCACAGTCAAGTCCACGTCAGGCTCAGAAGCTGCCAACGAATCGAGAGTTCGACTATGCCATGATATACCGCGCCAGATACTCTGCATTCTCGTTAACGTCTGCCTGCACGTATTGTACGTCCGTTGAAGCGTATATGCTGGCTGAGCGGTGGCTGGACCTTTCAATGAATGCCACAACGTTAAAGCAGCACAAGCCGCCATATAAATAGGCTGTGACAGAAATGGACTAGCCAGGAACGACTCTGGTTCGATAAGATCTGCAAAAGAAATCATATCAGCAATGCTTATAGCACCAGATCCCGTGAACTGAGCATGGGGGTTTAGAGCAAACCCCACAACATCGAGCTGAACCTTGGGATACACTAACGTCGGATTGTGTACTGCTAACACGAGGGCCTGATTCCAAATATGCAGCAGAAGAAATACTTGAGAACGTCCAAGTTTAGCGTATACTTGGAAATTCTGCACATCAAATAGAAGGTCACTAGGCAGTGTCGAATAAAAATCAGACACCTCCTGTTGAAAATGTGAAAACGCCTCCATAAGGTCGAGGCTGTCGGGGGACAACGGAGAAGAACCCGTCTTGTTCAGCGACACAACGGCTGCACCATCAGTGCCACTGTGGAGATTCGCATAGGTATTGAGATAATTCGATACTCTTCCCAAAATTATCAGCAGCTTACAAAAGTATGGAAACGGATCAGGTCGCGATTGGTGCCCGCTGGATATGATTGTGTATTCCGGTTCATGCTCAATATCAGAATCAGGGATCGTTACCATACGACCAGTTCCACAGCAGATTAGGCGGTCAAGGCAAAGCACAGACCAAAAGACGTTTCTGCCAAATCTCTCGTCACTGTCTATGCCCTCCACTGGACGAGCCTTATGAAGACCTAGATCGTAGCACATCCTTATCGCCATACCGGACCACGCCCACAGACCAGAATCACGGTCATCAGCAAACTCGCTGTAAGCTATCAGCAGCAAAGTGAAGGCAATCTCAGCGCTGGGACATGCTAAATGAGGGATGACGAGCCGTTTGGCAGTCTCAGCATACTCTTCTGCCAATGAAGGCATCCTGGGATCTTTCCGAGAGCTAGTGGCTTCTTCTTCCTCTTCCTCGCTTTTTACCCCCTTGTGGCCCTGATTGGCACTGACACTAGTATTGCCATTGGCCTGGGCATTGGCAAGTGATCCGGGACTCAATCGTTCTGCCAGTGCTGCCATAGCATACAGCAAGCACTCACCAACTACTCCCTGCGAAATGCGGTCCTCAAGCTGACCATATGACATGTAGGGAAGATAATTGGACATACACTCACTGAAATGCTGATACAACTCTTCTGGAGGTAGTGGAACAGGAGGGCTGTGAGCACCGTTGGCAAAGGTTGGCAGAGTTGGTTGAATATCTGTAGCAAGTTTTGGAGGCGTGGTATTTCCACTGACAGTACCAATATCGCCCGCACGAAGCATTGGAGTCGAAGGCAGCGTCGACTGACGCTCTACCACAACGTACTTATGATCAGTAGAGTCCTCTTGAGACATCAGATTAACGGAAATCAGCCGGAATGGCCCATTTTTAGGAGGAGCAATGGCAGTTGGACCCAACCAGCGGAAATAAGGCTGGCGAGTAGTGCGAACTTTTTCTCGCGAAATACTGCAAGCGGGAACTATTGCAGATTTCTCTTCATCAGTTAAACTTTTATCTCGCGATACAACTGCAGCCTCTGAGGATGCATCTGCTGGCGCATCCTCAGAAGTGCTTATACCTGGATCCTTGGAAACCTCATAATGCCGAGGGGACCGCGGTTGGCTAGGCGGTCGGTTTACCTTTTTAGCAGTCCCAGCAGGTTCGTCGCTGGACTTTCGCTTTCTAGTATTGGATCTCTTGAATTCTCCATATACACACTCAATACCTTTAGACTTGCAAACTGTACAAGGCTGTGTTCCAGAACACCTGGCCTGTTGTTAGTGACTATGAGCACAAGGGGAATGGAATCGATCTCCCGACGAACTACATTGAACTTGTAGAACAGGATGAGCACATATGGAGAGTGAGCAGCTTGGAGGAATGAGCAGCTGGGTTTACCAGAAAAATCACTGTAAACATGTGAATTTACTTGATCCAACGTCGAATACATTTGACTATCCCATGTGTGTGTGTGTGCCACTCGTCATCCTGAAACGGAGTATTTTCGCGACCAAAACAGAAACCCAAGAATAAAAAATTACTTCCGCTAAACAGCTCTAAAAATCAAACAAAAGCTGGAGAATAAAACGCCAGAGAAACCGATATGGGACATATAAAACATCTTTGAGATTATCGCACTTTCTGATTTTCAACGATGCCACTGTCTATGAATCCCTTCATATTCCGCTCCAGCTGCTCACCATTTTGTGCTCCCCGCTATCCGCATTGCTAGACACGCCAGATTCCAGCCAATTCCATCGATCCGAGGTCTGCTACACTCACCTTGCGTGATTTACACATCAAACATGCCTGTTTGACTCGCTTAGGACGGAGGTCCACCGCGTCCAACCCATCAAGTTCGCCAGCCAGATGGCGAACTACAGAATCAATCACAAACTTCAGTTCCGTCATATGTCTGGGCCGCTGTCCACAGCGCTCCGAAAGCGTCTGCCACTCAGCTTCAGGGAATGCAAAGAAAATAAGATGAAAAGGCTACATGCAACATCCCCTCACTAGCGTATTTTTTTGGCTGTCCTCAGCAGCTGTGTGCCCCGCACTACTCACACGAAGCAGTATACGGAACTATCGACAAAAACAGCAGGCCCCACCCCCACACGCAAATCGATTTAGCCGTTCGGAGATCACCACTGCTCGAAGCAAGGAAGAATATTCAGTAACAATAACAGTATATTGCGGTTGCGCTTGAGGGCCGCGGCAACATCGAGTATAAGGCAAGAAGTCAAGTTATTTTTGCTGGTATTTCCTGTTGATATAGACCACCGCGGGGTAAGCGGAGGGGGGCCATTAGCTCCGGACCTAATATGCAAGGCAACTGGTTGCATGCAGCGAACTCCCCAGCGAAGCGGCGAATCGCACTGATTAGCCACCCGCAACAGCCTCATCGGCGAAAAGCGCTTCTACGGATAAGCGAGAAAACTGCTTAAACCAGCTGTGGGAGCCCCAGATGAGGTGGTGAATAATTGTAGTTGATAAGAACAGGAGACGAGCTAGGTCACGAAACTTGCTATGTAGAGACACTAAGAGACCCAAAACCGGCAGTCTTTGATAGTAGGGTGATTTGACCTTTCTGCACCTTCTGCATGGTCATGTAGTGGCGCTGCAGCCCCATATAACCCGTTAAGGACGCCGTCTGTGGTCGTTCTACACAGCTAGCAGTGCAAAACTAACTTCAAGTGAGATTAAACAGATTTGTGTTGGGGACGTTGAGGTGAGCTAGAAATTAAATCTAAGCTATTGATCGGAGACAGGCGTTTCATTCAGCCCTGCAATATACTGGTGCTCGGAGAAAAACGTAATCAAATCTGGTAGCATTGTAGTTTAGAGTTTGGCAATAATCATGCATTATTTTGAAATGAATCAACTGTCAATGCACTGAGATTCTAATAATCTATTTTTAATTGCTGGTACCGCTGTCCCTATTAACAGGATCATTCAACAGTCCATTTGCAGCAGTATATCCACATCGAAACAATACCAAACTACCATATTGGTCCAGAATTGACTTTGTCAGTTTGCAGCTTATACAAATCCGACATGTCACTCGGTAAATCTGCTAATTTATAACAGAGTGCAGATCTCAGCTCTGAATCCCGTCAGGAGCTGTCACAAAAACTGCAGCACGCTGCGACAAGCATCGGGGCTAGGAGTTGCTTATTTTTTGTCACTGACCTATTGGCCGAGGAAAGTTTGCGCCGTACCAAAAGTCAAGCTTCCTACCGGTAAGGTGCTTTTTGTCGAAAGATGCCATTTATTCAGGAGGGAGCATTGGCGACAGATACTGCTTTGGAGCTGGTCGGATCTGAGCAGCCTGATCGTTACGATGACGAGGACTCTTCGAAACCTCAGATATTCGTCGGCGGACGGAAGTCCAAGCTGGCGGTGGTCCAGAGCAGATGGGTTGCAAACTCGCTGAAAAATGTCCATCCAGGGCTGAATTTCCCTGTGATGGCGGTATCGACGCTGGGAGACAGGGTCCCTGGAAAGCCTCTGTACTCGTTTGGCGGTAAAGCGCTGTGGACCAAGGAGCTTGAAGTACTTCTGCTGAACAAAGTGGACGGCTTTGAGCAGGTAGATATGATAGTGCATTCACTGAAGGACATGCCCACCACGATGCCCGATGGCTGCACTCTGGGTGCCATAACGAAGCGGGAGGACCCCAGAGATGCTGTCGTTATGGAGGCTGGTTCGCCATATAAAACTCTTGCAGAATTGCCAGCAGGATCAGTGGTTGGAACATCTTCCATCAGGAGATCTGCGCAGTTGAAGCGTCGGTATCCCGGCCTTGTATTTGAGAGTGTGCGTGGCGCACTCAATACCCGTCTAGCCAAGCTAGACGACCCTCAGTCGTCGTATTCTTGCATTATTCTAGCTGCTGCGGGTCTTCTAAGGATAGACTTGGCCCACCGTATCTCTAGCTATCTGCAAAGTCCAGAGATGTATTACGCAGTAGGCCAGGGCGCTCTGGGAGTGGAAATTCGATCTGGAGATGACCGAGTAAAACGGTTGGTGTCTCGTATTATACATAAGCCAACCATGTTCTGCTGTCTTGCTGAGAGAAGTCTTATGCGGACATTAGAGGGGGGTTGCTCTGTGCCAATAGGCGTGGAAAGCAACTTCAAGACGGAAGACAGTGTTTTGACTCTCAGTGGAGTTGTTGTCAGTGTGGACGGCACTCAGCACGTCGAGGGTACCGTCAGTACACTTGTATATACCGACAGTGATGCTGAACAAGTTGGCCGGGATCTGGCAGAGGACTTGATCGCCAAGGGTGCACGAAAGATTCTCGATCAGATTCATCTCGAGCAAATCAGCTAATGTATATATCAGTTAATGAGTAATGTAAATGGACTAGAATTTTCAGCTATGCTTCGGTTCTAGCTATGCTTCGGTTCTTAGCTATGCTTTGGACCGATAAATGCTATCTGTATATCACGTATCTCTTGCTTTATGTGAACTCTCAATACTGTTTGCAGCCGTACAATATCACGAGCGACTCATCAAACAAGCCAACTTCCTTAGCACTGGCTTTTCCCTCACACAGTCCCACGTCGGCACTGTGCCATGCGGGTTGGCGCTACCATACCCAATTGTGGACGCAGCAAGACCATGCTGATGAGCCATACGTACCCGGTAGATCTGGTTCAGTATTCAACAAAAGGACGTGACTCCACTTTTCATGCTATTTTCTGGGACTCAGGACAATATATATAGCTGCGAAGTACAGTCCGATGTAGACCCAATACTCGAATATCGAGTACATGCATAACCTGCGCCAGCAAGACTCACCAAATATAATCAGGCTACCGACATAATGTAGTTTGCCAGATGGCGGTCAAACTGATCACATCGCACCGGCATATCCAACTGATAGAAGGGATTCTTCATGACGTAGTCTGCAAACAAGCTGTAAATCTTCGAGATCACTGCATCGGGCGCAAACTGCCTTAAGTCCGTCACCACCAGAAACTTGATGCCAGATAGCGTCTGAAAGCAATGGATGGCGTATTTTGATGTTTCGACTACCGACACCCCGGACGATCCCGGAACAGGAGATATTTTGGTCGTCAATGCATGGACTCCGTGAAATGTCCCGGCCAGCATCAAGTAATCATTGGTGGTCAGCCTGTTGAGCCCCGGCTTAAAATCCTTCTGGTATATCAGACCTCCAGCTTTGTTTAGAATATACACAGACAGCACACCCATTGCGTTGCAAACCTGAGCAATTAAATAGTGATCCAGAACTGACTACTGCGAACCTACTCTGGTTGTTGAAGGTTGATTCTGCAGGCCACGATTAGGCGTGGCTAACTGCGCGCCGGGTAATCCAACTGCCGCATCACGACCGATGCTCAAGTTTCATCGCTACTTCGTGTTGTACCAAGATATGTCGGGCGACAGTTTCAACTTTGCTCAGTTCCTTGGCGGCAACACGCCGATGGGTGACCAGCTGGGTGCATCAGACCAGTCTTATATGGCATCACCCAGCCAGAGTGACCTCAATGGTGGTCTCGGTGCCGGACCAATGATGAACTCTCTGGATCCAGCATCCCTTTCGTTTGTTTCGAGTATGTTGCAGAAGGCAAGAAGCCGTCAGTCGCGATTAACACAAGATTCCATGTACATGGATAATCAGATGGGTGAACCATCGCAGAGTCCGGTGGTACAACCTCAAGATATCATGAATCAGAGCCATACCATACAGCCGTCAGCGATATATTCACCTCAAATGTTCCAAAATTCCATGAGTCCTCAGCTTGCCAATGCATCGGCGTCACCATCCATCGCCAGTGCTCGTCCACCCAGTGCGCAGTCTAATCATGGCAATACAAATCCCAATACCAGTCCATATATTGGAGTTCCAAAGCGGCCTCGCGATGCTTCAAGTATGTCTCCGCACCAAAGACCCACGCCTCTGCCTGCGCAGTTGCTTCAGGAGGCCCAAAGTGCTATGACATCAGCTTCTCCGCAGCAACATCAGCAGCTTAATTTCATGTCTCCTCAGACACCTGGCACGAATCTCCAGCCTCAGCAGCTATTGCAGCAGCAGCAGTTTAATCACGCTAATGTATCAACTGGTCCTAATCAACAACCGACAGTGGGGTCTGCTGCCAATGATTTTGCCTTGATGTACCAACAGCAAATGTTGCAGCAACAACAGCAACAGCAGCAGCAGCATAGACAGATGGCCAATTCGAACATACTGGGAGCAAATAATACGGGACAGCAGGGCAACAATCAGCACTTGACTGGCCAGCAGCAGCCCCAGTTTTCTCTGCAACAGTTTCCCTACCTTTCGCACCTCACGCCAGAGCAGCTTGCACCACTCCAACAGAGGATGGCTCGGATGACTCCCCAGCAAAGGCAGCTATTTCTACAAAAGTTGCAACAGGCGCCCATAGCTAATAGAGCACAGCAGCAGCAGCAGCCCCAGAGACAGCCAGACAATATCCTCCAGCTTCAGCAGCATCTTCAGCAACAACAGCAACAACAGCAACAACAGCAGCAACAGCAGCAGCAACAACAACAACAACAACAACAACAACAACCACCGCCGGCACCGAATCAGCAGCATTTTCAGTTTGTGATGCAGCAGAACAACCAACTTAACCGGAGTTCGCCAGTACCGCAGCCACGAAGTGGCCAACCTCAGCAACTGCAACAGCAACAGCAGCAGCAACAGCATCAGAGTCCGTTACATCAGCCTCAGCAGCAGCCACAGCAGTCTAATGCTGCTGTCAACTCGCAGAGTAAGCCGGATCAATTTGTCAAATCTCTCGTGGATTTCATGCAAAAAAGGGGTACCCCTATAACTGGACATCCGACTATCGCGGGTAGAAAGATTCACTTGTACTTATTATATGGTTACGTGATGCGACTCGGCGGCTCTGCACGAGTAAACCGGTTGCAACAATGGCCACAGGTTGCGCAAACGTTGCAGTTTGATGTTGCTGCAAATCCAGCAGTTGCTGATGAGGTCGCCAGAGTTTATGCTGCTTTACTGCAGCCATTCGAAGAAGTTGTCATTAATACCAATATGCAAATGCGAGCAGCAAGGATGAGATCTGGGAGTGGAGGTGCGACAGGGCAGGGCCCTTCGCAACAACAGCAGCCACAGGCTCTGCAACAACCTCAGTTGCAGCCACAACTGCAGCAGCAGCAGGTACAAGCACGGCAACAACAGCAACAACAGCAACAACAACCACCACAACAGCCACAGCCACAGCCACAGCCACAGCAGCAGCCACAGCAGCAGACTCAGCAAAAGGTCCAGCAGCAGAGTCCTGCTCAGATCCAACAGCAGAGGATGCAACAGCAAATTTCAGATATGGGACGCGTCAATCCACCTGTTGTCGGCCCACAGGGTCCTCAGGAGTCAGTTATGCCACAGTTGGCTCAGAGACTGGCGACAACTAATGCCGCTTCTCTGACGGGCCGACAACCATCGGTGGTGTCCTCGGGGGCCGTAACACCTCAGAAGGGAGTTAACCAGAGGTCAGTTGGGTCTGCGACCTCGACTCCACCAGGAACAACTGCCACACCTGTTATTTTCAAACCGGAGGTAAATTTGCCTAGATCTGAAGAAAAGTATATTCCACGCAAACGTACCATTGACAAGCAAGGAGGGCGTGATATTCGAGTTTTGTCTGCAATGGGTATAGATATGGAAAATTTGCGCCCAGAATTTCCTTTGCCCCATGAATTAGGAACCTTGGATGTACACGCTTTGATTATGTCGTTGAAGTCGTTGATCCCTGGTGAAGTTCGTCAAGCATTAGATAAGCTGGTTGTAATAACAGCTGATGTTCGATGTTACTTCAGTCTATATGATTCTCCTGGAATGTTGTCTGCACTGTGTGAGATTGGTATGAAGACTTTTGAAGCTGTGAAATCAGGTGACAGTATGGCGTTCATCAGACCGGAGAATGCTGTTCCAGTACGTGATTTGGCTGTGCATCCGGATTCGGTGGACTTAATTGATAAAGTTTTTGAGCAATATCGATCAAAAGCACAGGGCGAAGAATCCCCAATAATTGTCAATACAGACGATCCAGTTGATGATATAGATGTCGTCAGTGATACTGAAATGGTTGACATGACAGGCGATGAGTCATCCAGTACAGTCCCGGTGACTGCTGCAGAGGTCAAGGATGAAGTAAGCGAAAGCGGTTACTATGGATTCACAAATTATCTAGACCTTATTCAGATCGCACGGCAGGAAGCTAATGAGCTTTTAGGTGACGAGGATACCGAAACCAAGGAATTTTGGAGAACATCAGCGTTCGATCGTTTTCTTTGCATTACTACAATTCTTCGCAATTTGTCATTTGTCGATGCAAATAAAGCGGTGATCGCGACGGACCCACAATGCTTTAACCTCCTCTTTGATATTCTTCATACGTTGGCAAGTAAACCTGATATTATTTCTTCGACAAAAAGGCGTCTGGACTTGATGAAAGATTTGGTTACCATTTTATCCAACATTGCGTCTGTATTGGTCCTTGAGGATGCAAAACATGCACTTGTTCTCCTACTGTTTGTTCTATCATTTGCGCCTAACTCTTCACCATTCAAGGCGTCAAAGGCCGGGTTATTGTTTGGCGAGTACATACCCTCAGTTCACAAGTACATGCCGTGTGCAATTGATGTGCTGGCTAAGGTGCTCCCAAGGGATCCTCCGAATAGAGATTTGTTTGAGTCGATTTTCCTGGGGACATGTACCAATAGCGAATACCTTAACCTAATGGCAAGACATTTCGATGGCCGAAATCCTTATCCATATGAGCTAATGACTAGGACGTTTGGAATGACTATATCTGTAATACCTCATGACGATTTCAGAATCGTTTCGCCCAGCTTAGAGCTTTCGAGGCCGTTGTTAAACCAGAGCCTTCTTGTTGCTGAAATGCTTTGCGAAATGATTCCGGACAAGGTTCCAGATGCCAGCGAAGAATCTGGTATCTCTTCAGAAGGAGACGACGAAATTCATTCTGGTTTGGTGAGCGAGCTGAAAGTCATCCAAAAGAATTACAATATCGCCTTTGAGTGGCTCAGTTCTATTGACGGTTTTGGGCCTGTTCTTCTTCGTGCAGCATGCGCCTTGGGAGCGCTAGTGGGAAATCCGGCTATAGCGATGCGACAGGAAGAAAGAAATCCATTTGCGAGAATCACTCAGAGAAGCATTTCTATTCTTCGAATACTGGGTAGAAAGGCAATGCTTCGCGATGCTGCTACTGGAAATCATCATAGTGGACAGTTGCCGTCTGGTGTGCTCCCTACTATAGAGGCTCTCTTGGGGGCTATGGTGGCCGGTGACATGGACAAGTTTGTCGTCAGGCAAATTTGTGGATTTTGCGATGAAGGTAAAGAGCACATCGTGAAAAGTCAGGTCCGGGCAAACGGTGGCCTGGTTTCTAAATAACGGTGATGGGTTATTCTAATTTATTTTGGTGTATTTTTAGTTTGTTTTTATAGATGAAAAATTCTGTACTAAAAGTCAAAACTGTTAAGCTAATACTAGTGAATCCAATTATTATTATGCGTGAAATCATTGAATAAATATGGACGAGATATCAAGATTTCAGGTTTTTGTTAAAAAATGCAACAACTTTTCTGGCTGCTTCATTGCCAACAATTTTAGCAATTGCCTCTTCAGACATAGAGCAAAATGTGAGAAGATTTGGAACTTCTGCCATTATAAGTGAATAGTTTCTGCTAGTTACGCCCGGGATTGCCCTTAGCAGATCAATTGCTGTGTGGTTGTAGATTTTAGCTTCATCATCTTCAGGACTAAGACCATAACTGACGGATACTTCAGGATCAGGTTCTGCTTGATTCCGCTTGAGTTCAGTGAATATTTCAGCTGTTTGATGTGGGCTGGACGACCATATGATTTTCAGTTTCGGGAAGTTGAGCAACAGAACCGATATTTTCTGCTGGAGATTCTCTCTATCAAAGGCGGCAACCTCCGAACTCACTCGAGAACCAGGCGCATCGCTCAAGGCGTCAAGGCTGAATGACTTGTTTTCGTCAAATTCTATCAAAAGCGTAGGCATCTCATAGTAGCGGAACATCGCCTCACACTGAGTGTACAGACGGCCATCTCTGAAACTTGCTATCAGATCTGCAATTGACTTTCTTTCGACGCAAATTCGCGGAGTTAGCACATAGTCTCCAACTGTGAGCGTGGCAGGTGCCAAGTCAATGTTCTCACTGTAAAGTAGAGGCGGTAGCGATGATCGAAATTCACGAATGTCGACCACGACTCTAGGATGCTCTGTGACAACAGCACGAGTGCCACCACCTGCTATTCGAGAATTAATCGTTCTCAAAACAGCATTGGTGTCAGTGGACCTGTCCTCTTCAGTATCGAGATATATGGGCATGGTTCCTTTCTCCCTGATCAAGCTCGTAAAAGCATCCTTTTCTCGACGGATATCATGCAGGTACTTCTGTTCTTCGACAGACTGTGAGTAATACAAGAAATACACTTTAATCTCTCTTTCAGGGTGGGTGGCTCTGAAGAGCTCGATGCGCCGGAAAAATGTCGAGTCGGGCTCATACATGATAACATAGGAGGGCATCAACTCTTCCAATATGTCTTCATTATCCGAGGCACTATAACTCTGTACGAGCACCAAGCCAGAGGAATCCAGAAGCTCAACAGAAGTCTTCTCATAAATGTCACCTTCAATAATCAGGTCATCGTCTGGTTCTTCAGCAGAGCTTGATTCGTTTATGTCTATAACCTCAACTTCGGACTGACCAGCCGCCGAAGGAGGAGGAGTAGACCGCGATACAGTAGCTGTCACCGAGCCACCACGGACACGCCTCCGCTTGTTCGGGTTCCTTCTCGCAGCGGAGTCAGCAGCAACTGGACGATGGGCAGCAGAGCTGCTGGAACTAGTATTCTGAGGGCCGGCCGAGTCTTGGTCGATCTGCACCTTCACAGCGGTCATGCTCTTTTTCCATTGAGTGTACTCAGAGAGTTTTTTCTTCAAATAAGGCTGGCCACTATAGTCAGCAGAGTTGTCTTGGAACTTCATATTACAAAGATAGCGACGCAGCTGCCGACAAGTAGATTTTCCCGCACACATGACCAAGGTCGGACCGTCCATAGCAGCACCACTAGCTCGCTCAGCCACCACTTCATGTAAAACGGTCGACAGATGGTACCATTTCGGAAGCTCTTCGATTTCGCCAGTTTGAGAATAAATACGAGACCGAGCAACCCGGAACAAACTCTCGGCGGCATCTAAATCAAACCAAGCAGGACGGTCTCTGTTCAAGTGGGCCAAAGGGCGTCCTGAAGCTTCTATTATTTCCAATGACCTGTAGAAGTCAATGCTGTCGGTATTTGTAAGGTCATGCAACAGGTCCTGCAAATTGCCCAGATCCTGCACTAGCTGTTTGATATACCACGACAGACGGTGCCACAGAGGATTCAGCTGGATTCTTATTAACCGCACAAAGTCGATGGCCATGGCGTTGTCAAGGTTCCAGTCCTCGGTATCAACCTGAGGAACTGCCTTTTTAATAGCAGAAATGGTTTTCTCATAACACTCGAGAATATCCGTCTGTATCTGGCGCATCGAGTCGGATAGTGCGACCTGAATCTCTATGACTTCGTTGGTGGTAGCCGTGCCAGAAGCTCGCCCGGCCGACCTCCGCCAGTGATTGTCAGACAGTGACTCCGACACCTCGATGCGGAACCGCGGCCATAGATCCACTCTGTGCAAATTCAACAATCGCATCTTGGACGCCAGAGGCGATAGTCCACCAGATGCAGCCATGCGAGTTGGCTGGTCTGTGAGGGCCTTAATGAACCCGTGACTATTGCGCTCGCGGTACATGCGCAGAATAGAGCTCTCATTAGTGCGCTCAGTGATGCGCTCGGCGTGCAACACCACGATGCCGGTGATTCTGGTGCAGTCGACTGTGCCGGAATGGAAATCTACACCCAGGATCCGAGAAGTCACTGAGAACACGCCGCCTCTTCTGTACAACTCATGGCGAGAGGTCGGCGTCACTTTGTCCGAGTTGATCACCGTGAGACCCCGACGAGCAGCAGTCCCTAGGCGCGACAGCAGCCACGAGTACTCGGATATGCGGCGATTCTCATCGTCAGTGGCACCCAGCACAAACACCAGACTCTCATTATCGACACGGCCCCCATTACTATTGCGATGAGTTCCAGCTACATCAATCGCATGGATCAAGTTGGTGGCCAGCAGCATCAAGCCCAGACCTTGGCCCAAGATCAGCAGACTATTGTCCTGCTTGATCAGGTCGTTGATTATAATCTTTTGGAAGTTCAGCGGCACCGACAGCGGCACTGTGCGACGATCCGCTTCTTCCTGGGCAGTGTAGACGGGTTCAGGTCTTGCTGCTGTGGGACCGCCATCACGCTCGTCATGTGCGACAGGGTCGTACCGATCAGCCTCGTCTACAAACAAGCTCTCCTCCACAATACCGTCTTCTGTGATGCTTTCACGTCGTGCATGTTCAGAAACGCCTTGTTCTGAACTGTTCCCATCTTGAGATGGACCATCTGAAATGTTTCCAGAAATATTGCCATTCATGCTGTTTCATGTGTGCTGCTACTCTTCTGCAAGGTCGCTATTCATAAAGGTACTTGCTGTAATAGTAGCTACTGCATTTTCTTTCCAGCACTTTTGTTCTTGTGTGCTGCTTATCTTACTGACGCTAGTGAACCGCTCTTTTCAGATACCATCTACTACTCGATATTGTACTTGGTCGTTCGTTAATGAACCTCTCACAGCCGTGCAGTTAACTATAGTTATACACATACCAGAGCAGCAGATGCATGTACGGCTGAACGCGGCAGCCGCTTGGTCGGTCGATTTGTGCCGCACTGGTCGTGGCTGAAGTTTTCGCGTCTAGGTGACAGCCGCTTCAAGGGCGGCAGCGCACCAACTGGAAAGAATAGAACAATTCGGCGCGAGCATGCATGATGGTAGCAGCGCGCAGATTACGATTGCATTCGGCAAGGCACCAATCACCCACTGGCGGCACAATTCTGAACGGCAGCCATTGAGACACGCACAATTCTCTTTCGTTGCCCTCACCTGTCGTAATCGTCTCCACCGCGCACACAAATATACCAGTGTCGTTGGCCTGTCAATTGGCCTGGAGCGCGCTCGGCTGGCACTGAGCTTGAATAAGGTTGTCTAACAGATACACGCTTAATAATTCAGAACTGGTGGGGAAAGTTTACGTCGGGAAATCTGGATAACCGTACGACTAATGTAGCGGAGAAATAGCTTTAGTTAACTCTAAATCGCGGAATAATACAGCATCAGGCAAGCGTCATAGACGAATCGGGCTGGTGCCATGGCAACAGCCATCCCGAGGGTGATCAGGCGCGCGGTAGAGCTCGCGGTATTTTTGGCAGCCGCCAGCTCGTAGACCAGCTGTTATGCGTCTTTTTATTTTTCCTTTTTCCTGACATGGATTGCAGTTTTCGGGCACCGCGCCGTACATTTGGCATGCGTATGGCACCTTCTGAGCGCGCCATTCGGACCGGTCGTAGGGCGATGGTCTGTGAGCAGCAGCAGTTCCCTTCCCACACCCTTCTCAGCTAAGCCCCTACCCGGACCGACCAGAGTTAACAGGAGGAGGGGGGGAGGAGCAGCACATCGGCAGCACGGGCCCCTACCCATGAAACGCAGCGCGCCGCACCATGCACCGCCAGGGCACGGGGCTTAGGGGAAACGTTGCTGCCTAAACCCTCGACAAGCCCCTCATCCTTTTCCCCCCTTCTACTCACTATCTTGTTCAGACCATCCCAGATCACCCTGAAGGATCGTACCCGCGTATAGTGTCATTGTCTTTTGGATAGCTGTATTTTATTAGAATATGTCCAGTGAGGTGGGTATTTGTCGCGTGGCAACCGTATAATACGGTATAATACGGCGTTTGGCTAGTGCTGTTGGCGTTTGCTAGCGAAGGAGTGCCTTGTGTTGGAAAGTGGTGGATGGCGTTGATGGTGTGGTCGCGCAGCCGTCCATGGTGGGCTATGGGCTGTCGTGAACCCGTCTGATAGTGTCGAGTACTGTTGGGGCGCCATTGAGCACGAACACACGCTGGCAGACGTGCAATTGCAAGCGATGGCACGGCTACAACGGTGTTTTGAGCACTGCTAACGACAGAGAGAAACAAACACCTTCCTCGCCCGGTTGTGCGAGCAGGCCGAACGATACGATGAGATGGTCACCTACATGAAGGCGGTGGCCAAGGACGGCCAGGAGCTGAGCGTGGACGAGCGCAACCTGCTGTCGGTGGCGTACAAGAATGTCATTGGGACCCGACGGGCCAGCTGGAGGCTGATTCTGTCCATAGAGCAAAAGGAGGAGGCCAAGAACGCCGTCCACCACGTGGAGCAGATCAAGGCCTACAAGGCCAAGATCGAGACCGAGCTGGAGGATATCTGCCAGGACGTGCTGGACGTACTGGCCAACCACCTTCTGCCCAAGGCCGAGACGGGTGAGTCCAAAGTTTTCTATTACAAGATGAAGGGTGACTACCACCGGTACCTGGCCGAGATCGCGACTGGCGACAAGAAGAAGAACGCTGCTACCGCTGCGCACGACTCGTACCGCAAGGCCACCGACGTGGCGCAGACAGAGTTGTCGCCTACCCACCCCATCCGCTTGGGCCTGGCACTCAACTTCTCGGTGTTCTACTACGAGATCCTCAACTCGCCGCCCCGCGCCTGCCACCTTGCTAAGCAGGCCTTTGACGACGCCATTGCCGAGCTTGACTCGCTTTCAGAAGAGAGCTATCGGGACTCAACGCTCATCATGCAGCTGCTGCGCGACAACCTGACGTTCTGGCAGAACGACCTCGAGAACCTGCCACCCTACAACGAGGGTTCAGAGCAGACAGACGAGCCATCTGCTGCTGAAGGTGAGGGTGAGGCTGTTGGTGGTAGTGCTGCTGCTGCTACTGCCGACGAGCCTGCTGCGGACGCGACTAAGGATGAGGCCTGACGTTACATGTATCGTATTTTTTTTTGTACTGCCATGCGTAGCTCAATTGACAGTTAAATGAGTGGATTTGCCTGGTAGCTGTTTTTGTTGCCCTTGGTCATTTATCCCTAAATGTTATCATTGGTTTGATGTTAGATGTCCGTTGATGCCAGTTAATGCCAGTTAATGTCAGTTAATGTCAGTTACTGATAAGAGCCGACAATCAAGTTTGTGCTGATGCTCTTTGACTGTTGGCTGCACAGTATTGGCGGAGCGTGGTATGTACGCGATGACATTACTTACCTGAAGTGCTGAACCACGTTTAAATGTGTCACATTTCTATGCGCCTAACTGCCACCGCTGACTAGCGCCGTCGATTATCGGGTGAGTGAGTAATTTGTCTCTGGTGGGACAAATT
The DNA here is from genome assembly GCA_030563205.1 of Sugiyamaella marilandica. Taxonomy (NCBI): domain Eukaryota; kingdom Fungi; phylum Ascomycota; class Dipodascomycetes; order Dipodascales; family Trichomonascaceae; genus Sugiyamaella; species Sugiyamaella marilandica. Next base: position 51,387 of record JAKUBH010000028.1, read on the forward strand.
TCACTATCCATTAATGTCTGTTTCAAGGCAATTTTAATTACTTGCTATTTAATGACCATTTAATGTCCACTTTAGTGACTAGTTAGCGAATACTGTAAACGTCCATTAGATGCTCATTTTGGCCTGCATAATAATCTCTACAGGTACGTTCGTTCCCAGCCGCCATTTCGACGCTCCCATGGATGCCATTGTCCACCAAAAGACTGCGACTTTGCGAGGACCATTGATTCTCACTGTTGTAGACGTACTGGACATCTCTGAGTCGGCGTTTTCGCAGATACAGGCCCTTGAGGAATCTGTTTCTGACAGGCTGCGTCGCCCTGCTGCTTTTGCCAGTGTGCCTAAGTCGAATGCGGTTTTCAAGCTCGTTGTCCAGGACGCGACTGGGAACAAAGCATATGCTCTTGATCTTGAGTCTGTGCTGCCCAAGTCTGTATCTGCTGGCCACCGGCTGACGGTACGTGACGTGAGGTGCCACCGTGGAGTGCTTCTGCTGAATAAATCTACGGTAGTGGACGCTAGAGCTGCTGCTCCTGTCGATAAGCTTGCAAGACTCCAGCGACGTCTGGGTGAGCAAACGGGAACGCCCTGAACGTAAATTGCCAATGGGGATAAATGTCTGGTGATCAGTTGAGGGTTGGAAAAGTAATTGCCGATATTTTTCATTGTTTACTCGAATCGCCAGTATCCTCGCATCAACTGCGCAGCAGTTGCCACAGCGCGACGGAGTCGCAAGACAAATACTGTGCCTTCCAGCGGGTCCAGTACTCGTCCAGCGATTCCGTCGCACTGCAGCAAGTGCTGCGCAGTTCAGGCATGGACACTACTCATCACAGTTCACAATCTGCTTTGGAACAGTGCTGTTATATTGCTACATAGTGGACATGCATTGAAGTCATTAACGTCCAGGACCTCACTACACTGGCTGTCTTGGCAGGCTACTTCTTCTTTCCCAGCGCAGTCGCGATGTTGGTCGACTCTTCAATGGCTCGTGCGACCGCGCTGCGCACTTTGTTGTCCTCCATCACTAGCAGGCCGCCAATTGTGGTGCCTCCTGGAGTGCACACGGTGCTGCGGAGAACCGCGGGGTGGCCCCCGTCGAGCACCATCTGGCCAGCACCCACGAGCACTTGGGCAGCACACTCCTGAGCCAGCGCATACGGAAGTCCCATGCGCACTGCTCCGTCACACATGGCCTCCATGACTAAGTACAGAAATGCCGGTCCACTGCCACACAGTGCGGTGGCTACGTCCTGATACTTCTCGTCGAGGAAGATGCAGCGCCCAGTCTGCTGGAACAGCCACTCGATCAGCTGTTGCACCGAAGCGGTAAGCTGCTGCTCTGGCAGCGACACTACTGTCATTCCTGCGCCTATTTTGCTGGGCGTATTGGTCATTGCTCGGGCTACAATGGTCGACTTGTGCATTTTGGCGTGCAGATCGCCAATAGTTTTTCCGGCCAGCAGACTGATCACCACTTTGCCTTCAAACAGATGCGACCCAAGCGATCCAAGGATCTTGTCTGCCATGAACGGCTTGCATCCCAGCAGAATCACATCTGCTTGCTCGAGGAGCTTTTCGTTGGTGGTCACTTCCACCTTGGACCCAAACTGCAGCTGTAGACGTTTCACCGATGCCGCAGAGTTGACGCTGGCCACGAACCGGCCTGGAACCACTGACGATGACCCAAACTGCTTCCTTTCAACAGCCGAGATCACTGCACTGAGCACAGCTGTGCCCATTGTCCCGCTAGCGAGAACACCTAATGTATACCCGCTGCTGATTTCCATGTTACGATGACACACACACAAGCACAAAGCCTCAGGAGTCAGACGTCGCCAAAGCCTCAGGAGTCAGACGTCGCCAAAGCCTCAGGAGTCAGACGTCGCCAAAGCCTCAGCAGAGCTTCGACTATGTCTGCAGGTGACAGCACTAGCACGAGCATATTAACTCGCTGATTACAGCTGATTACCGTCAAGCTACTATATATTCATTTTTATAATCCTTACTGGTCAAGTAGTGATAAAACTAAACAGCTGCATAATGATGGTTGAATACGCTGTCGTATAAGTCAAGAAATACATGTCGAAGCTTAACTAGAGTACGCCTTTACAGTGTGTATATATATAGTTTACTATCTCTCTAACGAATGCATTGCCGCTAATTATTACCAGCTGCTTTACTACCAGCTGGTCCATACAACCCCCCCTTTTAAAAGGTGAACTCTCCTCGGAACTCGTTGACATTCATGCCATTGCCCACTTTTTCTACTAGATCCCGACGGTCCATAGCCAAAAACACCCGCCTCAGCGTCTCGTACAAGTTCGTACTCTGGTTCGCTAACAGGTCATCCTCAGGACCGTCTGTCTTATGCAGCGACAGTGCAGACAGTAGGTGCTCAGCAGCCTCTTTGTAGCAGCCAATGTTGATGCAAGACACGCCTAAATTATACCTGGCACGCACAAATGATGGCCTCAACTCGAGTGCCCGATAGTAAGCGTCGATGGCCTCCTCGCTGCGATTGGAGTTGGCCAAAGTAGCCCCCAGTCGATTCCACAGCAGAGGGTCATTCGGTCGCACCGCCAGCGCGGCATTGAAACAGTCGACTGCCTTGGAATACTCCTCGTTGCCGTAAAACAATACTCCCAGTCCCACCTGCACATCTGCGTCGATATTGGCACCGTCTGGGGACAATTGAGCAGCACGAATGAACAGCTCCGTCACACGGTTGTGAAGCTGGAACCGGTCCTCGTTTTCAAGCTTGGGCTCTTGCTGGCGAGCCATGTTGGCGATGTCGGGGTACTTGGTTGCTAGCCATCTCTCGAGCGTGGCGTAAGCAGCATTCTCATATCCCTCGTTCGTATATGAAACTGACAGGTTCAGCAGAGCACCCAGATTGTTTGGATCCAGCTTGATGGCACGCTCGAGGGCCCGGATCGCTGGGTCCTCCTTTTCATTCTGGGCCTGTGCAGCGCCCAGGCGCGCCCAAGCCTCGACATGCTCAGTATTCTTTTGTACAGCTGCTTCAAAGCAAAGTGCAGCCAGACTCAGCTTTGCTCCATTGTCCATTAACTCCACTCCCAGTGCAAACGGGTCGTCCTGGTCCATATAGGGGTTGTTGTCCTCGAACTGGTAGTCGCCGAACTCAGGCCTGCTGGTGGTGAACTCATCAAAGTCTCTGTCCCAAGCCGGTCCGTCTCGCTGGCCGGTCCACTCATCGACATGATCCAGAACCTGCGACTTGATGCGATCCCACACATTCTCAAAATGGTCATCTGTCATGGAAGCAAACGCAGGGTCTTCAGTTATAATCGGCTCTGTTTCGTCCATCTGCTGGTCCTCGCCGGCTCTTTCTTTGCCCTTTTCGTTTGTGTCCTGCTCGATCTGCTTGAACTGCTCCTCCCAACGATCCTGGTCCAGCTCTACTATCCGCGAGCTGGTGTTTGTCTGCTGCATCCCGACGGTCGGTGCTGATGAAAACATGGGGGTATACGAAGCCATCGACGAAAACCGCGGCATCATGGGAGTGACATTGCCCGTAGATGACCCTGAAGCCTGTCGATTTGGATTTGAAACTGGCCTACCAAACTCGCCAGCCCATACACTGGGAATCGGCGAGCTCCGTTGTTCGCCGCTATGGCTCTCTGCCCGAAAGTCCGCAGCCCAGCTAGCCGGATGCTGCTGGCCCTGTGGCTGGTGGTGAATGTTGGTAATCTCCTGTCTCATCTGCTCAAAACCAAACGCCTGAGACGGGTGTTGATGCTGATGTTGCTGTGGCTGTGAAAACTGATTTAGCAGCCGTTGGTCTTCTGCTGACATCATCTTGATGTCTGATCTCATGGACGCAGCAGCACCCCCTACAGCACCCGGCCGCTGGCTCATTCGATCAAACTGAACAGATCTATCCTCGCCGGCATGTTTCGTGAACTGCGTCAGCGGATTTTGTGCTGTGGAGCACTCTGCTCCTCCATTCATGAACGACATGTGAAGACGCTGAATTTCGACTCCCCACAAAAGCCCCACAAAAAGGACCTCGGAGATACTTGGCTCTGGTAGGGCAAACTGCCAGGAAAACCGTCTCCTACTTATTTAATGTATCTGAAACTCGGCCAAATAGGAAGCTACGGACTCCACCAAGTAAGCGGAAAACCAATTTAATATTAGCTCTAAGGATTAGCAGAATTAGTTATTGTGTTGTTAAAGGTAACTTCTTAAGTCCGCATTTTATTATATAATGTAAGAGTCATGCACCGAGCTATAGTAGCAACCGCAAAACCCAAAGCACATAACCGTTGGATACTACAATTTCTTTTATATATACATGTCTAGTGACGCTTCAAAATCCAAATGAGCCAACTCTCAAGATCGCCCGTTTCGTAGAAGTCTGTCTTCGAAACGACCTCACCGTCAGCCATAGCCGTCACCTCATATAGCGGAGCATGGGACTGCAGACTCGAAGAGGTGATTATGATGACTTTCAAGTTGTTTCCCACAACCTCGTATTTCGACACCGGAGGAAACAACAGTCTCCCCAGATAGGCCTTTTTGAGATCGTCGGCACTCTGGTCTGGAAACGGCGTCAGCGACATTGACAATCCCTTGTGGTCTTCGAGCACCAATTCCAAAAGCTTTGAAGTGCGCTTGACGACTTTGTGGTGCTGGATATGGGCCACCAAGGGTCTCAAAATAAATAGTTGTGAATGTGACGGCGGCTGCTTCGAGCTGAATGGAGGTTGAGGTGTTTGCCTCTTGCGCAGCCGCCGCCGATGTGAGTAGCATAACAAGATGTGCAGAGCATTGCAAATGAGGTCCGCTCGCCTGTGCGGTAGCACTTCGTTGGACTGTTCCTGGATCTCGTTTGAGTCAAAGTACTCGATCTCAATTACTTCGTCGTATAAATGCAAAACTATTTTCCCGTCAACCACATTGATCTTGTAAGAGGACAGCAGCTTGGCTTCTTGAACCATCTCGTAGAATAGCTCCTGCTCAAATAGCAGTGCGCGAGCGTTCCTGACTTCGCTATGTACTCCGTTGTCTGCATCCAACACTGTTTGCGAAGACATGCCGACCTTGATCTGATCACCCGAAGAGGTGTCATACAAGGTGACCCGCACGATTTTGTGAGATTTGGTGCCATCGAACCGGAATGCCAGTCCGCCATCGGCCCTTCGTCGCACCATGGCCAAGCCTTTGTCGCGATAATCCGAGCCAGCGTCTCCGTGCCCGTACTTGACTCCAAGACCCCGAGCATCGCCCTTTCGTATTTTGAATAGCACCTCACCACGCTCGCTTATATCAAGAACTGTATCCCAGTATTTCTCCTCCTTGACGATTTCGTCCCTCAGCCTGCTGGCAGCAGATTTCAGCCGTGAAGATGCATTAGACAACGATCCCAGTATCCAGCCAGCTCCCACTAGAGGATTTTCTTCTGGCGGTTCGATGCGTAAAGCATCAGCTCCTAAGGACCCAATTGCGACATGTTGCTTAAGGTGTGCCGACATCGAAGTGGTACCGGCTGCCGGCCTCAAACACGACAACAACAAGGAAACAAAATCTAACGACAACGCTGATTCATTCTGCGCCACCTTGATCAGGCTGACCAAGTCGGTTCGCGCCTGCTCAAACTCCAATTGGTCTTTGGGAGCATACAGCGACTGGCCAGGCTCTTCCAACTCGCTACTCGCTTCGTCAACGTCCATAGAATCGTCCTCTAGAGCTTCCGCATTTTTCTTGCTGTCATCCTGGCTGAATTCATCAGTCTCTGCGGATGTCTGTATTTCTTTGAGCAGTTCTTCCTCGGAAATGTTTGCAAACGAACCACGCTCAGCTGTGATACGGGGAATGAGCTCTGCCAAGCTCCTTGGACTATGGGTTAGTATTTAGTTCTGCACAGATATCAAAATAGGCCAACAAACAAGCATACGTACATGGATGAGACAGGCCGATGTTCGGGCTCCAATGATAGCAGAATGTCCGACATGCTGATGATATATTAACTTCGAATCTACTACAACAGTGTTAGAGCATATATATATAGCCAGTGTTTCTACAAGCGCACAGCCGCACCCTCTCAGATGTCGAACTCGCCATCGTCGTCGTCCATGTCCGATCCCTCCTGGATCTCAGTAGCCAATTCCTTTTCTCTCTCACGCGCTTCTTCCACCGACTTGAGGTCCACGCGATGGTCGTTGAGGAGGTATCTCATTGACTTGACACTGTCGTTGTGCAGCGAAATACAGAATTTGATGCGACTGTCAAACGCATCCTGGGGCTCTGCAGTCGAGTATACGTCTACCACCTCTTTGGACTGCATGAATCCGTGCTCATGGTCAATATTGGCATCAATTACTCCGTCCTTGATTGCCTTGGCCACCACATATTCGGCAGACTCTTCACTGCCCAGGTGAAGCCGGACGCATATATCTCGCAGCGAGATCCGAGAGTACGTCAGACTCATGATTCTGATCCCAGTCTTGATAACGTTCTGGCGTAGTCGCAACACAAGTGTGTAAGTGCCATCCTTCTTGAGTGATGCCTCATGGCGCGAGATGGTTTCGGAAAACTTTGCCAGGTCTCCAACTCGCACTGCCTTGGCAACATCAAAGTAAGGCACCAGCGCCTTCTCAAGTGACTTCTGTTTGAAAGTAGACCGGTCCGGAATGTCACCCATCAGCAACTCGACAACAATGCTCAGCTTGTGGGCAGCCTGCTGGAAGCCCACAGCCAGCGGGGTCTGAGGAACCTTTCGGATGGCGCTGACCAAACACTCATGTGCCGACGAGTAGTCGAGGCGAATGGCGCTGATTCGACCCCGATAGTACAAGTGCCGGGCAGCCAGCGCATTTGCAGCAGATTCAGGGAACGTCGTCTTTGCAACCAGATTTGCTGCCTGCGACACTTGGTTGTTTGACAAGTAGTTGCGCAGCAGCAGCGTGATGAGCGATGCCTGTGTCTCAAAATCATGTCTCAGCGTCGCTGTCCGCAGTGCTCCCAGCAGTTGAGGAATCACCAGCTTGCTTTTGCCCATCTGTTCAGCAATACGCGAGTAGTAGAACCACAGCTTTGCAACCAAGTAATCGAGACTCCGTCGGTTGTAGCTCCGCAAGTTCGCAATCGCATTCTCGCTCAATGGGGCCACAATCGCTGGATCAGCATTTTTGGTATTGAGCAGCCATACCTGGACAAGCAGCTGGATGAAGATGTCGATTTCTGGCAGAATTGACGTGGGACTAGTGTTATTGCTGGCCTTTTCAGAGTCGCTCGAAGACTCGTCTACCTCCATCTCCTGCTGTGACGCCACTGCTTGCAACAGAAGCTCGCGCGTGGGATTATCTACTGGATAAGATGACAGAATGACCTCTTTAAGGGCTGCGCTGTCGACCCTCTTGCGCAGAGCTGGAAGTCCCCGCAGGACCTTGAGAGTAAACCGCGCATCGAAATTGGTGACCGCCCTCTCCAGATATGCAAAGCTCTGCTTGATATCGTCCACCACAAGGACTTCCTCTGCCTTTGAAGCCTCTTTTGCGGACTCTTTAGAGTCCACATCGGGCTTAGGCGTCTCCATTTCCACGTCGGTTGACATGTTAAGTTAGGTGATTTGTGATCGAAGGCGAACCCTCTTAACCACCACTCTATGCGGCTACGAACATTGGCACGTCAAATAGCTGCTGCGTATACACATATATATAAGTGCACGCACGCATGCATGTTGAGGCACAACCAAATAATAATATATACTCTGATCACATATTGTATGTATGTCAAGACAGCCAATATCTGTCGATAGTCTTTTAAAGAAGAAGGGCGACCAAAGTCAAAAGCCGCGATTCTTGTCGAAGTCGGAGCGTGCTCGGCTGGCGGCGGCAAGAGCTGGTGGTGTTCGCCTTGATGTTCCAGCGTCTTTGCATGTTTCAGCGTCTTCGACAGCTAATGCCAGCAGCAAATCTGCTGCAAACAGCCCAACACCATCTGAAAACAGTGGCCAGAACAAAGGACTAGAGTCCCATCAAAAAAGGTCACGGCAATTACCTGAATCAGAACAGGTGAAAAGCCGGGACAGTGATGCCAAAAGAGCCAAGAAGGAAAAGTTCCAGTTCGACTGGAAACAGGAAGACGACACTATAGACGACAGTGATGATCTGTATCGGTTCGCCAACGCGAATAGTGTCAGCTCAGCTGCGGTGGCTGGAGGAGGAGCTGAAGAGCGTGCTCGAAGGCTACAGGAGCTGCATAGGGCCAGAACAGAAAAGCCTGCTCACAAAAACTGGGACGATGTTCCATGGACACAAAAGCCTCTGGAACTCATGAAGGAGCGAGATTGGCGCATATTTAAGGAGGACTTTAAAATTTCTATTAGAGGTAAAGGCGAACTGCCGCGACCGCTGCGATCATGGCAAGAGTCAAGTATCCCGAAAAGCATCTTGAAAGTCGTTAATAATCTAGGGTATAAAGAGCCAACCCCTATTCAGCGAGCAGCAATACCCATTGCTCTGACCAACAGAGACGTTATTGGCGTTGCAGAGACAGGATCAGGCAAGACTGCCAGTTTTGTTATCCCTCTCCTGTCCTACATCATGGGATTGCCGTCGCTGACCGAAATTACCAAACGAGACGGTCCCTATGCCATAGTACTGGCGCCAACTAGAGAACTCGCCCAGCAGATTGAAATGGAGACTAACAAATTTTGTGGACCACTTGGGTTCCGCTGTGTATCGCTGGTGGGAGGTCATAGCATTGAAGAGCAAGCGTACAAGCTCCGAGCAGGAGCGGAAATCATAGTAGCCACTCCTGGCAGGCTTGTCGACTGTATCGACCAGAGATACGTTGTTCTCAGCCAGTGCTGCTACGTGGTGATGGACGAAGCTGATCGCATGATAGATCTGGGATTTGAAGACCAGATAGCCAGAGTGCTGGAAGCGCTTCCGGCAACAAATGCAAAGCCCTTCGATGCCGATTCTAGTGGATACGGCGCCAGCGTGGATCATCGGTACAGGCAGACGATGATGTATACTGCAACTTGGCCGAAGGCTATTGAAGCGATGGCAAACAGGTACTTGCGTGATCCGGGCATTGTTAATATTGGATCTGTTGGGCAAGCTACCGACAGCGTGGACCAGCGGGTTGAAATGGTCCCTGAGGACAAGCGCATAAAACGGATGCTAGAAATCCTCCGGTCTGGCAAATTTCGCAGGCCCATTATTGTGTTTGCCAATCAGCGGCGGATCTGCGATGTCGTCGCAGCGGAGCTACAGGAAAATGGTTTTAACGCTGTCACCATGCATGGAAGCAAATCTCAGGATCAGCGTGAGGCAGCACTGGCGCAGCTCAAGTCTGGAGAAGCTGACTGCCTTGTAGCGACAGACGTTGCAGGTAGAGGAATAGACGTACAGGATGTGTCGCTCGTGATCAACTATCAAATGGCCAAGTCCATAGAGGCGTACACGCACCGCATAGGACGTACGGGGAGGGCAGGCAAGTCAGGAGTTGCAATTACGTTTTTGGACGCTGACGATGCCGATGTCTTCTACGACTTGAAGCAAATGCTGCTGAAATCGGGCGTTCGTCGGATTCCCGACGAGCTACGCATGGCTCAACGTGCAGTGCCGCCGAAGTAGTCGAAACGCAGTGCATGCAAGATAGACGACGAAGTCGGCCGACGAGATCGGCAGAAGCAGATTTGGGTCACGCCGAGAATTTACTATAATACATAGTGCGACTTCGATAGAATCTAGTTAGTGTCAGTCAATGCAAGGATCAACCTCATTAAACCAGAATCTGGGCGGCGCCAGTCCGAACGTGGAAAATAAGCTATGAAAATAAGCGTACTCAAACGGTCGAAACCGTTGGGGTGGTGGTAGCAGTTGGGGAAAATTGAGCAGTATCCAGTCAAACAGTCTTTTTTTGCTTTTTATTTTAGCGCGTGCCCGAGCAGCGGCAATATGCCGAAATCGCGTGGAGACAAAGTGCGCCTGCCGAGCACGAAGAGTGGCCAATTGTCAAGCAGACAGCTGAAACGTCTGTCTATGCAGTTGACGCTAGCTCAGCGTTGTGACTATTTGGGAAGCAACACTATTTCGGAGATCGATTGTGTATCGGAATTGGGCAAGCTATTTCAGGACCACTCAAATACTTATAGTAGTGACACATTTTCAGCACCATAACAGTGCCAGCTGGAATCGCCAGTGTTGTGGCTGGTGAGTCAGTCGTCGTCCAATCGTCTGGATTGCTGGAGTTCACTTCGTTTACTAAAATTATAAGAGAGGCAAATAATGCTATTCGTACCATTGAGCAGGCTTGATGCCAAATTATACCGATCGACGACGTTGATCGGCAGGAAGTTTACTCCGCCACTAGTGGAATAAGCGTACGAGTTCATGCAATGCTGGTGCCTGTCAAGTATTATGAAAAAGTCGGAGTTTGACCGCCGAAATGCAACAGATATCTACGTAGGACTGCCCAATTGCTACAGACGGCATAATTACTACGCGTCGGTTTACCGACTGGCGTATGAACGTCGGTACAACAGCGTGAGTGTGCTACCCGACTGGCACATTTTCATATGTAATCTGCAAAGACGTTGTGGTTCTCCAGCAGTGCTACCCCACGTGCGAAGGACAATTGGCTTGTATCTGTTGTCAAGCTGCAGGGATCGCCGGTGATCGGCACTCCAGTGTAGCTAAGCGAGAAACTTTAATGCCGCTTTAGGTCTGTGCTCTAACTAGTAGGTAACGCGACGCACGATGCAGGCGCTCAAACAGTATGGGGAATGACTACTAGCAAATGGCAGTAATCTAATTGGCGGCCAACTCACATCCCGGAATGAAAAAGAAACAACAATCAAAAAATGATCTTGTGCGTACCTGAAAATATAAATTGAACTCGATTGCCCCCCTGCTGTGTAGCTCGAGTCTCGACAAGCCAACAACAGCTCAATCATATATATCATGTTGTCCAAGCTGACTTGCTTGGCCATTCTGGCTGCTGTTGCCCAGGCCCAGACTTATTATAATGCTTCGAATGCGCCCTCCCAGCAGCGTGTTGCTCTCGGTGGTTCGCCAGACGTGTTCCATGTGTCGTGGAGTTCTCCGTTTCAGGTGTCCAACCCCATAGTGTATTATGGTCTTACTCCAGACAATCTGCAGTGGACGAGCGCCCCTGGTGTTTCCAACACCTATCCAAGCTCTCTTGTGTACGACAACCATGCGGTGCTCACTGGCCTGACCCCCAACACCACTTACTACTATGCGGTTGCCTACTCCAACTCGTCAGATATTCTCAGCTTCACCACCCAACCTGAGATTGGAAGCAACAAGCCGTGGAGTTTCGCCATGGTTAACGATATGGGTGTTTTTGGACCCCTTGGTCTGTCGGATGTGGGCGGTAAAAAGGACGTGAATCTGCTTGCACCCGGCGAACAGACAACCATCCAAGCCATGGCTGAAGTTAGCGACACTTATGACTTCATCTGGCATGTAGGAGACATTGCTTACGCCGATTACTGGTTGAAGGAGGAGACTGCTGACTATCTGCCCACTACTCCTGTGGATGATGGCTACGAAGTGTACAACAGCATTCTCAACAGCTTTTATGACGAGGTCACCGCGCTCAGCGGCATCAAGGCTTATATGGTTGGTCCTGGTAACCATGACGGAGATTGTGTAGATGGTTCTTCCAGCGGTGTCACCTATACGTCGTGTATTCAGGGCCAGCAGAACTTCACTGGTTACCGTAACCACTGGCAGATGCCTAGCAAAGCCTCCGGTGGTGTGTCCAATATGTGGTACTCGTTTGACTACAACAACGTCCATTTTGTCCAGTTCAATACTGAGACTGATTTTGGCAATGGTCTTGTTGGTTCTGACGAGCTTGGCGGCATCCAAGGCCAGGATGCTGGTCCCTTTGGAAGCTATCCCAACGAACAGTACGACTGGCTCATCAACGACCTCAAGAGCGTGAACCGCACCAAGACTCCATGGGTCATTGCTGGTGGCCACCGACCCTGGTATGTAGACCAGGCTGACACCTGTGTCAACTGCCAGGCGGCGTTTGAACAGGTACTCGTTGATTATGGCGTTGATTTGGTTGTGCACGGACACGTCCACAACTACCAGCGGGTCGACCCCATTGCATTCAATGTTATCGATCCCAACGGTCTCAACAACCCGTCTGCTCCCTGGTACATTATCAACGGTTTTGGAGGTCACTACGATGGAACCGATGCGCTGGTTCTGCCTCTCACGAACTTTACTGCCTATGCCCAAGACACCGATTACGGCTGGTCGCGAATTACAGTGCTAAACTGTACTCATTTGCAGCATGAGTTTGTTTTCACTGCAAACAACTCGGTTTTGGATACTACCATCCTCTACAAGAACCATACTGGGTCGTGCGAGCTCCCTACTCTGTCTTCGTCATCTTCATCAGTCGAACTCAGTTCCGCTACTTCGAGTTCTGCTGCAGGTTCCTCGGTCATCGCTTCAGTGGTCGTTAGCTCTGGTGCTGTCTCTAGTGGTTCTGTCAGCTCCGCTGTTGTCTCGGCCTCTCCTGTTACTTCAGGCTCTGTTACCACCTCGGCTGTCGCCTCTGTTGGTGGTTCCGCTGCAGTTTCTACGACCTCATCTGCCGCTTCAGCTTCGTCTTCGGAAGCTGCTGTGATTGCTGCTGATCTCGCCGCTGTTGCCGCTGCAGTTTCGGCTCTTGAAAGCTTCCTCTCCGGACTCAGCTCCTCTTCGAATGCTACCGCATCTTTCACTTCTCTCGACAAAGTGTTTGATCTGCTTGACTCAGTTGCTGTGAAGGCAATTAACGATTTGTTCGTCTTTGCGGGTTTGAGCGAGAAGCGTGCTGTCGATGCTGCTCTTGTCAGTGCTGCCGAGACCTTCACCGATTCTATTGCCGCTGCATTCACTGCCTTTAGCAGCGCATACAGCACTCTAGTAGCTTTGGACCTTGCTTCTGAAGCGTACAGCGACATTGCTATTTTGTTTAGCCAGACAATCTCACTTATCTCTGCGTTCGGCATTCAGTGCGATGTACCATCTTACGATCAGGCGGTTGCTCTGGTTAACTCTGCGTTTACTTCTGAGCCTGGTCTTGTCACGCCGCCAGCCGATTCGTGTGCTTCTTCCAGTACTGCTCTCAGCTCTGCAGGAACGACAAGTTCTGGTACTGCATCGTATGTTGTCTCGTCTGTGCCAGTTACCACCGTCATCAGTGGTTCGACCATCACCACATACAGCACGACCACCCTGACCACTTGCCCATGTGAGGAAGAGACTACCGCTGCCGCTGTTTCCACGGTTATAGTCGTAACAGATACGGTTACCGTGCCTTGCTCCACTTCCAGTGGTTCGATTTCTTATACTACCGTTGTTGAGGAGTTCACTGTGACTGTGCCTTGTGCGGAAGCCAGTGAGAGCACTACAGGTTATGCCACTGTGACGCCGTCTGTCACTGTGACTGTACCACTCTCCACAGCAGCAGGTACTACTATCTACACTACTATTACTCAGCCCGTAACTGTGACTGTCGCAAAGCCCACTGCAACTGCCACCGGTGCTGCTACTGTTGCTCCTGTGGTAACTTCTGCTGCTTCCACCTCCGCTGCTTCCGTTGAAGCTGCTTCTGGTGCTTCAGCGACTTCTGCTGGCCTGGTGGCCTTGGTGGCTGGTCTTTTCGCCCTTCTCATTTAAAAATTCCCCCTTTAGACAGTATTTTTCTTGTTTCTTTTAAATGTATCTTTTAGAACAATATATTTTCTCATACAGAAGTCTATGAACAACCGGTAACACTGTTTATAAGTTGCACGTTTCTTATTGTGCGCTGAATTAACTAAAACTTCGAAGTTCTGCCTCTTGGTATATATCACACATACTTTCCTAGACCATTCTTCATCACCAAAAAAGGGAAGAGAGTAGATAACATCGCAGCCTAATGTGACAGCAATATAGTCAAGTTACTACAAACGGATCTTGCTAATAAATATTTTAATAAATTAGATCGTGTGAATTGGACTCACGTCCTCCTGATCACGTCATCTATATAGTAATAAATAAACTCAATACCAGCATGCAACCACCACATCTTTCAATCACTGTCATAATCATCTCCTAATAAACTCGGCTTCTTTGCAACATGGAGTTGTTGATTTGACTGTTCGTGTAACAGCCGTAGATCAGCCAAGGCGTCGTCGGATATCATACTTGCCGGTTGGCTTTCTGCCTTGGCTTCAGAAACGTCCTCCTGCTGCTCTTCTGCATTATGCGCATCTTCTAGCAAATGCGGGGTCTTTGTTTCGCTGATTTTTGCATCTGGATTGATCGAATTTTCACCACGTGCAAACCACACCTCATCCGGAGCCTCATAGCCTTTCAAGCCAAAGCTCGATTGCTCTGTTCTCTGCTTTTTGGCGTCAATACTTATACCCTCAACTTGTGCAACATAACTAGCGGGTAACAGCCGCTTGATGGTCTCGGCTGCTTGTTCTTCAATGCGCCGCTTTTCTCTCAGTCGGGTGACGGGATTGGGATCCTCGTTAGCCCATCGTATATTCAGCACTTCATCATGGTCAAGAGACTGGTGCGCCATCGCCTCCTTTGCAAACTGCGCATAAGTCTCTGTTGCATACGTTATAAATGCTACACCTCTGTCATTTAGCGCTCTGATTCGTTCAATAGGGCCCCATTCAGAAAAATGCCTAGAGAGCACTTCTTCCATATTCTCCGTCGACGATATATTTCCCACATAAAGAGTCCTGTTTTGTCGCAAAAATGATCCCACTCCTCCCATATCATCCCTGTAGTCTCCGAACTTGTCTCTTCCAAAGCAGTCCACAGTGGGAGGGAAAACGTCGAAGTCCGTCGGTAAACGGTGTAGATATTCACATTTCCTCCCCTTAACGCAAAGTCCCTTCGCAAAATATAAGCAGAAATAGCTTCCAGGGATCTTATCCGCCTTTGTGTATCCAGAATCACGGCTGATATTACACCTTCCCTTGGATTTTGTTCGATTCTGCCCATGTTGCGTATCTCCACCACTCCACTTCAAGTACCAAATATTGAACACATTTCCGGTCTGTGGAGGTCGCTCATCATGATTGACAGTGGCTGGGTCAACCTGTACACGAGCAGGTCTTGGTTTTTTTGACTTTTTCTTTTCTCTGGACTCTTCTTCGGCTGGCACTATTTGCCGTCCTTCCTCTTTGATCTCCTCCTCCGTCTTCGACATTACTGTTTCATGGCAAAAACAATCCGTGCGGCAGGAATCTATTGCCTGCCCAATACCCTAATAAACTCACTGGTAAGCCATTCCGCTGGATTCTAGTATAAATAGCATTCAATATTGCATTTTAATAATTATATCATTGTCTGACCCAATTAAATCTGGCCTGTATTATTATGGCTTGCTTTGTTATTTAATACTTGAAATCTAGGATATAACGTGCTAGTGTGGTCAAATGATTTTGAGGAGAAGAGAAGCAATTAGTACAACAAGTATTACAAGTTTAGAAAACTAGCTTTTGAAGCAAATCGCAAGATCATAATAATACTATACTAATAGAAGAAGTATTTAGAGAAAAGAAAAGAAAAATGCACCAACAACCAAGCCGAAAGATATGAAAGTTTTGTGGCCTGATGAAGCTTCAATCACAGTTCCGAGAGCAGAGGTACTTGGAACAGACACATTTCCAGCAATCGCAGATGAAGTGGAAGTCGCGACCGCTGCTACAGCTGCAACAGCTTCGGAGTTAGCAGCAGCAACAGATGCAGTTGCGGCAGCTTCACTGCAGGGGACAACAGTGGTCCTTGTCTCAACCGTTGTTTCATAGACAACGACTCCCGAGGAAGTAGAGCAAGGTACCGTCACAGTGAACTCCTCCACCAAAGTGGTGTATACTGGACCAGCACCTTCAGTGGTTGCAACGGCAGCCGCCGTGGTCATATGTTCGTCCTCGCAAGGGCAAGTGGTGACGATCACGGTGCTGAAGCTTGTGATTGTAGAGGATCCAATCACAGTAGTAACTGGGAAGGTGGAGTACTTGTACGATACAGATGCCGAAGTAGTCGCAGCGGAAGCGGTGGAAGAAACTGCAGATGCCGATGTGGTGGGAACACCAGCGGTAGCAGTACCTCCAGGGCAGCTCAGCACAGTGATAGCAGAGAACCCGGAAACAGACTTCCAAATGCTGTTGGCGTCAGAAATAGCCGATTCAAGACCCACCGCGACACACGTCAAGTCAAAGACAGTAACAATTTCGTTGGCGTCGTCAGCAATCACCTTGAGATCAGCAAAAACAGTTGAGCCAATGCCGTCCGATATCAAAATGGAAGCCTTCTGGTTAAGCAGCTCAACAACCTGCGCGATCTGGGCAGTAGCATTTAGAGCCTGCGACTCAAACTCTTGTGTGGATGCAGCTGCTCGCTTCAAAGTCAGACTAAAGAAGGATGCCAGGTTACTCAACAGCTGCGAAAGCGCAGACTCCAAGTCTGTCAGAGCAGTTTCAACAGCTGCCGCGTCGACTGGAGTCGATGCATTGACCGAGTTGAGAACAGCTAATACCTGGCTAGCGGCGTTTGACAGCTCTGAGAAATCGCTGTCAATAGCTTGAGAGGTCACAGGCGTGGAAGTGCTAGTGCTAGAGGAGGCTGAAGTGGAACCGACAAGCGTTGTGCTCTGAGATGGAGTCACAACAGAAGCAGCATTGCTTGACACCGCCACGGAGCCAGCAGCACTAGAAGTGGCAGTTGAGCTGGCACTAGTGCCAGCATTAGACGGGATCAGAGTAGTCGACTGTGTGCCAGTTACTGAAGAAGCTTCTGAACTCGGCTCTGAGCCTGTACCGATAGTAGTGACCTGAGTCGAAGCTGAGCTGGTCGCGGCAGCAGAAGTCGGTACAGAAACCGTACGGTTGAACCCACCGATGCTGCTGATTACAGCAGAGCTGCTGGTTGCAAAAGTGGACTCTGTGGAAGCAGCAGACGAAGCAGCAGTGGAAGAGTAAGTGGAAGAAACTGCAGCAGACGTATCAGTCAAGCTTGAGGCTGAGGTCGACGTAGAAGTAGAAGTGGAGGTGGAGGTGGAACTCGTGGTCGAACTCGTGGTCGAAGTTGTGGTCGAAGTTGTGGTCGAAGTCGTGGTCGAAGTCGTGGTCGAAGTCGTTGTCGAAATCGTTGTAGACGTCGTAGTCGAAGTAGCCCATGCCGGAAGAGGAACAGTAGGCAGCACGTCCAGGGGAACATCCTCCTCGTCTGGAGCGGAGATCCAGTTGTTGAGGTCGCTGAAACTAATAGATGACTCGATGGCGGTGTCACTATTGATGAACACCTTCACATTGCCCTCGCTGTCGAAAATAACTCCTCCAGACAAAATGCCTGCTTGACGCTCGATGTAACCGTCAACCTGCAGGCCGTCGAAGATGTCACCAGTACCCTGGTAGGTGTGGACGGTAGAGTACAGCTTGTCAAGAGCTCCACCTGGTACCACCTCAAAGATATCAAACTCTCCGCATCCGCTGTCCCAGCAAGAACAGTTGCCGTTGGACGGGTACTGCGATGTACGCGGGATGTTGGCATTCAGCAACCAGATGGCGGGCATATTCCAGTTGGAAACGTCGCCCTCAGCATAGTAGGTATCGTTTGGCATGGCAAACTCGAACAAAAACATCTTGGTGGTGCCATAGAACCCATGGAACGCGGGGGTTGATGGCTGGTAAATACCACAGTCGTTGTCAAAACCAGACGCTTCGCACGCAACAGTAGACATGATGGCATACTGCTCATTGGAGTACACGAGGTTGTTGGCCTCCAGAACGGTGGGCTCGCTCGAGTAGCCGATTCCATCGGTGCTTGCGTACGACAGGGCCGTGCCAATACACGAGGTCTCGCCCGCCAAGGTCAGAAAAGTGACGTTGTCAGCAGTGCCGGCAGAGGAGTCATAGTAGGCCAGACGGTTCCACACCCCAGAGGTTGAGCTGTCGAGCACATATGAGTCAGCCACATAGTATCCAAACTGATACAGGCTCAGAGGGCCTCTGAAATGCACCGAAAGCTCCTCATTGAGCGGGGCATTGGTGCCCTCGAACTCGGTAGGAGTCGCGCTCAGAAGGCACGTACACTCGTCGACATTGAGCTCCGACACCTGGAGATAGGTTCCAGCGTATCCCAGGTTGGCGAATTCCAGCGCGTTTTTCTGGGCGAATGCTCCGCTGGCAAACGCAGCCAGGAGCACAGGCAGCTCCAAAAGCATGGCTAAAAGAACGTAGGAATAACTAAGCTAACCAAAAATGAAAGACGAGAAAAGTGCTCTCGAGCAGTCAAAACGAGCGTGTGAGGTAGCTGTCTGGCACTGGTTAACGGCGGCCTCTGTATTTTATACATTACTATTGCCCAGATGGCGATGCGCCGATCTCCCTGAATGTTATTATTTTCGGTGTCACTTGCAGCTTGCTGCATATCGCACTGGCCACTGACAAGCGTCACTAGGGGCCGCCACCGACGGCCCAGGCAGCTTGAAAATCACCTCCTCCAAATATGCCAAATCCGCGGTCTGGCAAAAGGATGGGTGTAACCTCTACAAGACTTTCAGTAGCCAGACCTTACGTTCTGGCGGTGTGCACGGACTGTTTGCGGAGAAAACTCAATCTCGAAGTGGTTTGTAAATCGTCGGCTATCTACGCATATGCACGGTTAGTCTACATATTAACAGCCAGGGTTTCCAAATACAGACATTATATGCACGCGAGAGGCGGACTCACAATGGTGTGGTGCAGTTGGAAGGCCGCTCTGGGAGTTGGCATCGCTCAAACGGGAAAGTATGCCACCGGCGGGCATGAAGCTAGCGCTGTTAGGAGCGAAGCAGGTCGCAAAGGGGGAAGTGCAAAGAACGTACAGGGGCATGTACAGCACAGCACTCCCAGCTGTCATACTAGAACGTCCCCGCGATGCTGTGGCTGGTTGTTCATCCTTCTTGGTTGAGTGATGACGTCTGTTGCGCTCGGTACCTGCTTGGATAGATGTCTACAAATGCATGTTGAGGGAAGATGCAACGAGCACTCCATTTCCATGGCCGTCGGCGGCTGGCGCATTTGAGCGGTGTAAATTGCCCCGTCTGTGCGGCATCTGTGCGACCGCGGTCCGAAGGGCGGTCTCCTGAAATAATTGGCTTGGGAGACTGTCATAACCAGTTATTTTGCTAACCCTAGGGCTGCCGATGGGACTTCAGTGTCTGGGCAGAAGCACCAAAACATGGGGGCTTTTCAATGCCTGGGTCGTTGGCTAGTGTTTGCCAACATAACGCAACCCGTGCATAGCTATTCATTCCTTCGGGTTAACTCGCGTAAAAAATGTGGTGGCAGCTTGCCGCCGCAATGCATGCACAGGCTTCAGTTGAAAAACAGCTTAGCCACAACGCGCTTCGAATATCCGTATATGGCTCTAATAGAGCGAACTGCCTTGACACCGGACGCAGCGGTTGTTCGTGGAAGCTGTTTCTTGTTACACAGAGCATAATCAACCTAATGACTCCCATTTTACTTGAATATGTATATTACTTTCTAAGACAGCCGGCTCAGTACATAGAACGTGCTGTTGATGTCTGTATTTAGAGGCTGTGAAGACTGGCAAGCTACTTGTAAAAAATCGGATGTAAGCCGTAAACGACTCCTTTGAGACAAGCAGTGCGCTTCAGTGTACATGTTACAATACATTGATCGACAACACCTGAATGAAACACCACCACAGTTAGAGCAATTCAAGCATTCTTACACTTTCTAGGTATTCATACAAGGTATTCCCAATCTAGCAGATCTCTTTAAGGCTTTACTGGCACCCGCTTTTCCTCTACCTCAGTATACAAAGGTAGAACAAAAAAACCCATTGCTGAACGCACTCCGCACAATCAACCGCACCACGCGCGGATCCCGCCGTATGGCTCATGCAACCTTATTGAGTCAACCTTATTTGAGTCAGCCTTATTGAGCCAATGTGCGCTTAAGAACTCCGAGATCCAGCATTAGTGGACATCGTCGTCGTCTTCAAGATGGATCCGGAGGTACCGTTGCGGTCTCAACCGCCGGATATACAAGAAAACTCCGAGCATATAGATCTCTCCAGTAGTAGTGCAGATGGTTTCGGCCAGGCCGGGTCCTCATATCCCAAATACCAGGCTTACCTGATCGTGCTGGCAGGTTTTATCGCGAACTTCATAGTTTTCGGCATTGGTTTTTCCTACGGTGTGTTTCAGGACTTCTATCTGAGTCAAGAGGGACCTCTATATGGCAGTCCTGTAGCCACTGTGTCAATCATTGGTTCAGTCGGCACTTGTTTGACATATCTGCTGACGATCTTCAATCCGGCAGTTTCTCGCTATCTATCTATAAGGCAGACCATGATGTTGGGGTCTTTTGTCATGTCACTTGGACTAGTGTGTGCATCTTTCTGTCATACAACGTGGCAGTTTGCACTAACACAAGGCGTCTTATTCGGCATCGGGACTTCTATGACATACTTACCGCCAGTGGTTCATGCTCCTCCTTATTTCACTACCCATCGTGGAATAGCTATGGGGATTGTCTTCTCAGGAACTGGAGTTGGGGGTCTAGCTATTGCACCACTGTCCAGGTATCTCATTGGCCAAATTGGTTGGCAGTGGGCGCTACGAATTCTTGGGCTTATTGCATTTGTGTGCACCTTCCCTATAAGCTTGATGGTCACCCCTCATCCCACCTCTATAGCTTCGCTAAACCATTCGAGGCCTCTATTCAACTTGGTTGGCGTCAGAGTTGCCAAGTCTAAAACATTCCTGTTGCATATGTCAGGCGCCTGTCTTCAAGCAGCGGGTTACCTGATTCCTCTCTTCTACATGTCGTCGTACGGCCAAACTCTCGGGTTCTCATACTCCCAAGGAGCGACTTTTATAGGCATCAATAATGCAGTCAATGCATTATCCAAAATTGTGGTTGGCCATTTCGCAGACAGAATTGGACGAATTAACATGTTGGTCCTCTGCTGTGTTTTGAGCACTGCCACCGTATTTGGCCTCTGGATGGTTCCCAACAGATCGACCTTTGTAGCATTTGTGATCCTCTATGGGGTTTTGTCTGGTCCGATTATTTCTCTGTTACCCACTTGCATGGTGGAGTTGTTTGGGGTCCAGAACTACCAGTCAACCACTAGTGTTCTTTATTTCTTTAGGGGCGTTGGAAACTTTTTGGGCTGTCCCATTGCCGGGTTATTTGTCAAGAGCTCTTCAATGTTTCCACAGGACTATCACAAGGCAATTGTATATAATGGAGCAGTATTCTCTGCCAGCTGTGCATGCTATCTATATCTGAGAGGATTGTTGGCTGCAGAGAGCCATTGGAAACTCAAGCAATAAAGCACAAAACAGTTGGCTGGTTAAAGTTATAGCAAATCAATCAATAATCGACTTTGACATGAATGATTGATGCGAACAATTAACTGACCAACCAAGAAAAATGGATCAATGGTTAACGGGAACACATATAAATGCTGCGACGAGCTTCAATCGGTCATCTCGAACTATAGAGCGCTATGCACTTCACAGAAGGATTTTTCTATAAGAATTTAATTTGCACTTTTTTGTTTCAATTATATGAATATTGAATTCTAGGATTGCTATTGATGTCGGTCGTAACTATATCTCGTTAAATAAATACTCAGCCGTTCTAATGATTACCCTGATCTATC
The DNA here is from genome assembly GCA_030563205.1 of Sugiyamaella marilandica. Taxonomy (NCBI): domain Eukaryota; kingdom Fungi; phylum Ascomycota; class Dipodascomycetes; order Dipodascales; family Trichomonascaceae; genus Sugiyamaella; species Sugiyamaella marilandica. The sequence continues at coordinate 73,091 of JAKUBH010000028.1, forward strand.
GGTAAAGCCTGTCAGAAGCTGAGCTTGGCCATCTTTAGCGTTGCAGCATAGCATCATTGTGCTCTCACGGATCTATGGCAACTATCAAAGAACTGATTGCAGGGCTCAAGTCTGATGAAAAGTATTTTTCATATGAATTCTTCCCTCCAAAGACGAAGACAGTAAGTGATGAAGGCGTATATCTATCTAGTGCTCACAGCAGGGAATCCAGAATCTGACTGCGCGATTGCAGCGGATGTCCAAGCTGGGCAGTCTGTTCGTCAGTGTCACATGGGGAGCTGGTGGATCATCTGCTCGCAAGAGTTTAGACGTGGCATCTATTTTCCAGCAGGAGTTAGGGATTCCGACGTGCCTTCATTTGACTTGTACAAATATGGATAAAGCTATTGTGGATGATGCACTCTTGACTGCCAAACAATCGGGAATTCGCAATATCTTGGCTCTCCGTGGTGATCCTCCCCGGGGCACTGAATATTGGACTCCCGACAATGGAGCTGAGTTCAACTATGCTGTTGATTTGGTTCGGTATATCAGAAAACATTACGGTGATTATTTCTGTATTGGCGTTGCTGCCTATCCCGAAGGGCATGCTGATGGTATGGACGGAAGCGAGCAGGATGTCAGCAAAGATCTTCCATACCTCATTGAAAAAGTTCAAGCGGGAGCTGATTTCATAATCACTCAAATGGTTTACAACTATGAAAAGTTCATTGCTTTTGAAGAGCTGTTGCGCAGTCATCCGTCTGAAACGTTCAAAGATATTCCTATTATTCCCGGCCTGATGCCGATCAATACTTATCAGTCCTTCTTGAGAGCTGCAAAACTGAGTCACGTTGGCATTCCGCAAGACATTATTGACGGGCTCAATGACATCCCAGTGGGCGATGATGAGCAGGTCAAGCAGTTTGGCGTCCAGGTTGTTTCCAATATTATCAATAAGATCATCACCGGTACTAATGGCCGTATTCGTGGATTCCATTTCTACACGCTGAACCTTGAAAAATCAGTTGCCCTTATTTTGGAACGCAGCGGATTGCTGCCGTCTACAGGTGCGGATGACTCTGACAACGATTCGACAGCCATTGATGAGGAAGAATTCGTTATTGCCCCACCCCAAAAATCATCAAGTCGCCGAAGGTCAAGCTTGCTCGCTCATAATCGTGTTATAGTTGACAAAGATGTTGATTCCAAGTCTCTGGAATCTGCGATATCGCAGAAGGACGCTGGGCGGACAGCAAACGCGCTGGTCGGTACTGCAGATGCGTTGGCCATTAGTAGCGGAGAAGGTGACTTGGGGAGAGAGGCGACGTGGGACGACTTTCCGAATGGACGATTTGGAGATTCCAGGTCGCCTGCCTATGGTGAAATAGATGGATATGGTCCTACTTTGCACGTGGAGCCCTCTCGCGCTTTTAAATTGTGGGGATATCCAGTCACCGTTGAAGACGTCAGATCGCTGTTTTCCAAACACATTCTTAATGAATTGGAAATTTTGCCGTTTTCAGATCAGTCCCTTAGTGCCGAAACGGCCTTGATTCAGGAGGAGCTGTTGCATCTTATTTCAAAAGGTTACTTGACTGTTGCTTCTCAGCCTGCTGGAAACTGCGTCAAAAGCACTGATAAGATATTTGGTTGGGGTCCTCCAGGAGGATGGGTTTTTCAAAAGGCATTTGTTGAGTTCTTTATTAGTGATGAATCGTGGAAAAAGCTGAAACCAGTTCTTGATTCTCTCGGAGACTCCGTTTCCTATTATGAAGGAATTGCTGAGAGTGACAAAGTACAGAGTACCAATCTTCCAAGTGGGTCTTCCAATGCAGTCACATGGGGGGTGTTCCCTAACAAAGAGATCTTGCAATCCACCATCATTGAAGAGGAGTCTTTCCTAGCGTGGCGAGAAGAAGCATTCAATATATGGAAAGAGTGGAGAGGTCTTTACAAGCCTCGAACTGCTTCGTACCAGCTTCTCGATACCATTTTTAGTACTTACCATTTGGTCTCGGTTGTTCATCACGATTATCTCGACGATGGTGCCCTGTGGAAAATTCTGTCATCTGCTATATGAACGCGAGAGAGTTTTCAAAGAGATATAGATTTAAAAATGCATTGTTTTATTATCTTGACGGACATGTTACTCGTTTATTTAATTGTCTTGCTTCCGCCGCGTTGCAACCTCTTTACACAGGCTCTCCAGCTCACTCATCGATATAGAATACTCTAATTCCAGAAGTCTACTGTTATGCGGATAATCATCATAGCAGTACACTTCTCTTTCATTGTCGGTATTGAAAGCTATCACTCTGGAAGCATAACAAAGGCAGTTGCATTTTGCACACTGATAGGAATCTTCGTCTGCTGCGTCTACTGACATCATCCGCTGTAAAGCATCAGGATTTTCTTCCAGAAACTGTGCTCTCAGATTCTTTTCCATATTTTTGAGGTCAACGAGGTGGTCATATAACCACAACGCAGTGTCTTTCCGGTGATCTGACTTCGCGGCTTTGAGCAGCAGCTCATCATGAGAAAAGACTGGCGACCGCTTTTGTATCTTGTATGCATCAATCGCTTCTTTGCCTGTTGGCACCCAATTGGGTGGAGCATAGTTGACTGCCTCGTTGAAATTAAATCCGTGATTGAAACCAGCATGATATGCATTAGGAAACGTGATGATAAACTGTCCAGCATGCTGGTCCGCAACATAACAAGGGATGCCATTTTTCTGGAGAACTTCCGGTGAAATCATTGTTGCTCGCTGGTAGAGAATATCTGGCTGCTTTTCAAATAGTTCAGGTAGTAGCACTTTGCTGGTAGCCTCGAACCTACTGGCATACGGACCGGGAATACCATACCAAGTCTTAGTGTCTCCAAAGTGCTGATAATTTACCGAATACGTATAATGGTCCTCATTATGCCAGCAAAATGCAGAAAACAGCATTCCAACGTATGCCCACGGAACAGTTACGCCAGAGATATCTGACTTCAAGTACCGGAAGAGAGACATCCTGTTATGCGGGAAATTATTCAGATTCCAGGGATCTTTGGCATATCTGTTGAACGGATCTGTGCTCGTAGTGGGAAACCCGGATCCTTTCACGTCACACTTGATATCAGCACCATACTCAACAGATATATCACAAGATATATCGTCGATATAAGACCAGAACCGGCTCTCGACAAGGGTTTCCACCAGAATCCGGTCTTCGGGATCGACTATACTCAGCTCAGACTCCATATACTCCTGTTTAAATCTATCTGCCATCTCCTGAAAAGCTGCAAGGTCGTACGTTTCTCCTTCGTCAAAAAAGAAATCGCCGTTTCCAACTAGGCAACTAGGACAATACCATGGCTTTGCGTCTGGATTCATAACTAGCTTGGGACTCAAACAATCGGTATGGAACGACGCTCTACAGTCCTTGCAATTCAGCTGGGCGCTCTCTTCGGTACACAGCTTGCACCTACGCCTGCGAGATTGCTGCTGCCTAGTGGGTAGCTTCTCGGGCAAAAGGATCCCCACACTAGATTTGTCGTCCCGTTCGCTATCAACTGGAGCGCTATGCATTAATAACCTCGAAGACCGACGTCTCTTAAATGAAGGTTCGTCCTTCACTAATTCCTCTCGTTGCTTATTTTCCGTGTCTGAATCGTACGTCGTTTCTTCTGAGGAGTCATCGTAGTCAAATTCTGTTTCAGCCTCGCTGTCACTCGGATCATTCTTCTGTTGATTATTCCTCAGCCGAGCTTTACGAATAGGACGCTCTGGAGGTGGAGAGGGTAGTAACGTCTGCTTCGAAGTTCTCCGGGTACGTCTAGGGGACACGTCTCCGAACGGCCGCTTTTCTCCGTTTTCAGCTCTAGGTGTCAGTAATTGCTGGCTGTTAGAGCTTTCAGGTTCTTTTCTGTTCTTCTTTGCACCCTTTAAATCCATCATCTTCATAGCATAACACACAAAGTCTTCGTAAGGAATCAGATATATCTGATACAACATCTGCAGATGCTGAGCGACCTGACGGTCAGCCACCGTAGATAACTGTAATTTGGCTGCCACCAAAGGCCATTTACCATCAACAGTTACCTTCTTGTAGCCCCCTAAGGAGCGCACTGTCTCCTGGAGGCGGTAAAAGTCCAGCAGGCCGGAACCGACTCTAGGGTACTTTTCAGTCAGGTCAGATCCCCTCATGGCATGGAAGTTGGCCATGCGGTTGACCCAGTCCATGGTGGTTCTAGTGAAACCACCCATAGTATTGAGAGTCTGTTTCCTGCACTCAAAGCTAAATCTCCCCATATCTAGTGCAAAGCGAGGATTCCATTTCGGAGGAGGCACGATTTTGACTATACCGTACTGTACGCCAGCTTCGTACAGGGAATTTATATAGCTATATGGATCCTTAAACTGCTCAGAAGTCGGATAAAAAGTAGGTGCTTCTTTAAGCCCAAATGGCCGCCCTTTTTTATGTTCTTCTCGATACTCTTGTCGAGGCTTTACATGGACGGGCTCCAGGCCACCAATTGACATCATGTTGGCAGCTACAGACCTTTTGTCTCATACCCCTCCTAAATGGGAACCATATATAGGCACACCGCAGGCGGGGATGTAAGGGAAAATGTTGCCCTAAATGGGCATCGAGTCCGGTTTAAGAAAGTTGAACAACTAGGAGTCAACTAAAAAAGAAAAGTCCAGGTGGCACAAATGGAGACAGGAACCGAAAGGCCAAAGGTAATCGGCGTATCTGGGAAAATGTGTTGGAAATGCTCTTCAGCAGCGTATTTTTTACTTTATGTGTTCCGCAGATTAAGCTATTGCTGGACCACCCACTAGATCTGCGGCTATGTGGGGATATATAAGCGCTGATCAACTTTCTACTCGACAGTAAGGGTGAGAGCAGCAGCAGCATCTGCCGGTTATATAAGCAGTGAACGCTGCATAGCAAAAAATAATAGCTTGACGACGAGACGAGTAGCGCTTGAAAAGAACTAAAAGAATCCACACTCCGGAAGTGGGCTTTTTATGGGGATTATTATACGACCCGAATTGAGCGAATCCTCTACTAATTTGTTGCTAACAGTTGTCGGAAACATCGGCTACTCGTAAACGACACAAAGGCACTCCTAGCTCCCTACAACCAAATGTCTCTCATATCCGCCAGGAACCTGGTTCTCCAGCATGTGTTCCTTCTTTGGACGCTCGTGTATTTTCTTGTCAAGGATCCCAATTGGGTTTTCGAGAGCACAATTGTGCTTGTGATGGCCCAGTCGATGGGATTACCGTTTGTACAAGTCACAACCGCTGACCATCCATATGTTGGCATCATCGCTGTCTGCGCAGTCCTTCTGGGGGTGTCTGATCTGAGTGTCCTAGCCACGCAAGACTATTTGGCAGTGCTTTCAGTTCTGCTTCCGGTGCGGTTAGTGGTGTTGTTTGGAGTAGCAGGCTATGGATACTTTGTTCACGACGCGTATTTGTCGAATGCAGTTATATTCACGCTGTGCTTTTTTGAAGTGCTTGTCAACTTTCTGGTCTTCTTGCAGGTGCGCGAAGAACGCAATGAGAAGATCAAGGTGACCATTCGTGAGTCGAGGTAGAGGTAGCTACACGCATATACACACCTACAAAAGAACTACCAGGCTGAATTTTGTGACAGAGCCCAGCGTTACCTTTGAGGTTGGTGGTTCATGCAACTGATGCAATAATACCGCTTGGTTGATTGTCGGTTTGTTGTCAGCCACCCAAGTTAGAATCTGCCCACACATACGTTGACCTTATGTAAATACACAGTTACGACAACAGTTATATCGCAGTTGATTTGGTATATTACTTTCCCACAATTATGTATGTTTCTATATATATACATATATAAGCTGTGAGAAACTGCTGCGAAAAATGATGATAAAACCCCGAAATACATGAGCAATAACATAGGAGATATACAGATACTGTCTAGCTACAGCTGCATCGCCGTCTCTTTAAAAGATCCAGAATCTTCTCCGATGGAGTTTCTTATTGAGGGCCTTGTATCGCTCCATCTCCTCCCAACAGTCACGACCCCATTCACAGCCAGCCATATTGACCACAAAATCACGGTCGCGCTCACTGTAGAAGAGTCGCGAATCGCCCTCCATATCGCTGCATGCCCCTGGAGGAAACGAGTTGATCTTTCTTAATGGAATGAAGCCGACGCGCCCTCTAATCCACGCCTGTTGGGCGTACAGAGTCTCGAGAGCATCCTGGTCCTTATGCTCCCAGTCCATATGCTTTTGCTCGTAGAATACGGGGTCCCACCAGATGTCGAGCAGCTTTTCAGTCCACTCGGAGCGCCGAATGAAAAAGCTGCCCAGGTTGAACCCACCACAGTCCTGCGTGAGTATCATATCTATGGGTTGATTGTAATCAATATAGGGGATCTCGACTGGAATGTTGAGCGGGTTGAAATACGACATATCGCGAGTCGTTTCGTTGTACAAGTTGCGGAAAATATGCTTGTCGAGAGAGATCTGAGGCTCCATGATGTAGGTATGAAGATCTAGCCACCAGAACCATTCAGCATTAGGAAACTGGCGCATCGTTTGCTTGATGATATCGACCTTTTCCCACGACTCGCGCCATTCGTGGGCGTATCGCTTCTTCGCAGACACGTCCTTGATAGCAAGATGATAGCCGTGTCGCTCAGCATAGGCCTTTTTGTTGGCTATACTAGAGCGCTCCACCGACCACTCTTTTGCTCCCTTCCACTGCATCACACCGCCTCCCTCATTGGCCGCCAATATGATGACATATTTCCCAGAACCCCACTTGACGTGAGGAAGAAATGGCACTGCTGTGAATAGTGATAGCAGCGTCAGAACTATCACCACCACCACCAGAAGAACCTTGCGCTTCGCCACAAAGTATAGCGCTTGCCTGACGCCAGTCCAGATGCCCGAACGAGCAGGTTTCCAGGCCGACCCGTTAGTCCATCCTGACATTTCGTCTTTCATGATGTGTCGAATACGTCAGTAGGGTAGGTTGTACCTGCGTGAGGTAGCGTCGATAATAATAACTGTATGATAGGGTTTGAAGTGAAGCTAAATGTGAAAACACCTGGCTATGAAAAAAACCAGTTTGCAATGTGCCGAGCGGACCAGCCAAAAATGCCCGTCGAACGTTCAATGTCAATGAGCGCATCCGCAATGTCCAGCCTTCGACTTGTTTGACCGCGCAATGCTAGTTCTACAGAGACCATGACTACATTAAAGGGAAGATACTTGCAAATATTTCTTTGCTGTTACAATTGTAAACAATCTAGTATAGTGCCATAATAGTGGATGTCACGAACTATATTTGATATATTAAAAAAGCCAGTTGGCCGCGTCAGTTGTGATGGTCGGGGAAATTCAGTTGAACTCGCGTGAGTTTTCAGCACTATTTGGGCTAGTCGAGCCTCGTGTGGCTCGTTGCTTCCTACATGTCATACCAAGGACGAAGTAAGTACAAGTACTGAAAAGTTGCAATATCAGCCCTCCTAACGCAGCGCTTCGGCAATCGCCACGTGTGACGAGCCAAACTTCAGGGCTGTCGTCGTTCCAGGCTGGTTCTCCGGCAGCGGGTGGTCCTCCTGCGTATACAGGAGTGTCTGCTAGCATCAGTAATGGTGTATCAGCAGCAGTGCCAGCGGTGCCAGTGAATGGGTCTCCTCAACCACAGATCAGACCCCTGGCGATGCCTCCCATTGGTATTCCAATAATTACACCCGCTAACGCGCCACACGAGTTTCAGAGTCCCGTTTACCATCGAAACCAGATGCGAGGTCTGCCCAATGGGTTTCCTGGTATGATGCGACCGTCTGGCTATATGAACACCGCTGCTGCTATGAACGGACTCGCTCCCATTGGCGCAGGCGTCTTGGGCGTGGAGTGGCTGCCGCGAATCTCGATGGCTTTAGAGTCGACCATCGAGTCGGAGGTCAATTGGGCGACTACCGCGCTGTTGGAGGTTTCGCTTCGGAATCCAGAACTGCTGCAGTTCAAGCAAAACAGCTTTCTGGCCTTCACACTACTGGACACGATCTACCGCGAGTGGCCACGCTATGAGAGTCTGCTGGACTGCACTGACAAGGAGTATTGGCAACAGCAGAAGAACATGGAGCGCATGCTTATCATCAGAAACGCGTCTCTGGATCCGGAGAACGCCCACTTCTTGGCAAATCTGCCGATATGTTTTGAGATTCTCCAGCGCGGATTGTCCTACAGTCTGAACGGCGACCTTGCAGAGCTGGTGACCTATTGTATTGATATTTGTGAGTCAGTAAGTTTCCATATGACACCGGAATCCATAGATCATCCCTTGCTCTCGGCCGTCACGAGAATTTTATCCCAAAGTGTTGATAGGGCGTCTCTGATACCTTCGTTGAGGTGTATTGCACGTTTCGTTATTCGCGATGAAAAGAACATCATTGGCCAGCTGCCACTAGGCTTGGTGGAGTCTGTCTTGCACTACTTGCTAGTCCTAGAAGATGAGGAGCTTGTGTCAGCTACGTTAGATTTCCTATATCAGTATACGGCGCGGGCCGAGAATGTGGGGCCGTTGTTGGAGAAGAAGTCACTCAAAGAGCTCTTATCTTCACATTTGGTCCGACTGCTCAAATACAAGATGGAGCTGCCAGAGTTGGATTACATTCGACTTCCCAGACGGACTAAGAAGCCTGCTCCTGCCGAACCGCCGAAGCTGCCGCCGGCGATTATTGACGAGCTCCTCCAGTTCGAAGAACCACACCGAGCTACCCACTGGATTCGCACGTGTTACGAGGATGAAACAGATGGCGAAGTGACACAGATCTCGCTATGGAAGGCCTACGAAGCGCAATTCGATGTGTATGCGCGTCAAGGACGGAAGTTATTGCCAGCGGTCGACTTTATTAAGAACGTCACGTCTGCGTTTGGAACGTCATGTCCTATGGTTATTGAGATGCCGGATGGCCAAAAGCGGTTCATTATCAAGGGGATCAGGCCTCGTGAGTTCCCAGTGGCTCCTTCGGTGTTGAATGGATCGAAGTCAAACTCAACCACCAACGGGGCTTCTCAGGGTTCGCAACAGGCGTCGTTTGTGCAGTCTGGTGTGGGTGTTGCTGCGTCGCTTGTGCTCCAGAATTTGGCTCGCACCGCGCCAGGAAAGGAGGCGACTCGGCCCTTCATAGCAGACATTGTAGAGCTGGCGACGCTCAATGCCAATCTGCGGCCATATGCAGATGCTATTTTGGCAAGCATATCGAAGGATGCAGATCACGGTAATGACGAAGATAACACGAAATGAAAAATATGTACATTAATAAGATCTACAGTCTAATTACAGGAATTACTCATCCTCGTCTGTGCTTGGTGGGGGTGCACTGTCACTCCGTAAGTAAAACTCAACTGACGGTTAGATTCGACAAACGAGGCAAAAAAAAAAACATGTCACCATCAATCAAGTAGGCGAAAGTGAAAAGAAAAGCAAGCTAACTCACCTGCAGTAGAGAATGCTGCGAATGCACCACATCCAAACAAAGCAGCCTGCGGTCCCGATTTCACCGCGAGCCCTCCACCTGTCAAGCATCCGGCAGCCACACCGTTCCAAATGTCGTTTTTGGCACGTAACTATGTTAGATGTTGATTTTCAATTCAGACCGGAAGTATATATCCTTACAGACTCAATAGAGCACTCGACACCCGTGAACACCAGCCCTATGAAGCCGAAATTCTTGGCGCTCCCCCATGCTCGCGAACCCATATCTTTGAACTGGATTTTCATTTGCTGCCGAAATGGCAGATCAGCTATCCTTGATACGGTGCCGGTGCCAATAGTATCGTAACTCATCTTCAGTTAGACTTCATCACGACGACTGGTTGCCGCAGTTCTGACTTACTGATGCCATGAAAAGTCCAAAAAAACCACCCAAACCAAAACCAGTAACTCCTGCCATAACAGACTTGCCGGGACACGACTGCATGAAGTTCATCATAGCCTGTGCTCCCGCCTGAGCCTGCTGTTCAGGCGTCATGTCATAGTACGACGTCGGCTGGCTCGAGCCTTGATACGACATGTTGAAGATGTCCCTAGTCAGGTCGAATGTGTAAAAGGGTTTTTCTGTGAGCCTAACCGAGGCCGAGGTTTTAGCCAAGCAGCTGTGTTGCGCTGTATATTGACTGCGCCTAACCGCAAGCCTCAGCACACACTAACTAACGAGGATTATGGTGTGACAGTCACTATAGTAATAACAGCTTTTTTATCCAATTATGTCCACCACAGACTGGACAAAGTCAAGGCATATTACATGAGGTTTGCGGGACTGCAAGAGCCTACCGTGGGTCGACCTTATACCGAGCTATTGCCCGACACGCCAGAGCAGCGGTACCATACTTTTCTTCTGCAACAATTGCAACAAGACCAGCTGGACCTCGAATTCAAGCAGGTAAAGCGCGAAAGAATTCCCAAACTAGTACGGTACCTGCAACCTTCGTTTTTCATAACCATAGCAGCGCTGCGGGACTGCTCGGTCCGGCCGCTGCGCGCCATCGCAAAGCATTAGCCGATGCGATGTGCTGCTGCTATCTGTGCCCTGCATATGCAGACGAGTTTAATATATTCCGACTCGGGCGGGCTAAGCATGCCACTATGATGTATATAGCAAGCTTGCTTTCGTCACCACGTGGAGGATCTGCAATGGGTTGGCAAGCAAGCAAACCTTAAAAATAGAGCATATATAAAAGGCCCTTTGTCACCGCCACTTGACTTTAGTAGTTGGCTATGCTGTTCAGTATGAGATTGACAGTTTTGGCTTTTGTAGTAGTAGGCCTTGTGCAGGCTAGTGGATATGGCACAGATTATGTCAACGACCTGTTGAAGCGTGTGGATGTGGCAAATGCGCCATCGGTGTTCGACTCCCATGGATCGCTGAAGCCGGAGTTCCTTGACCATTGGTCGGATAGCGACCTCCACGACTGGCTGAAGGCCCATTCCTTGACAGCCGACAAGTCGTCAGGGTGGTCCTCTTCAGCCCTCAAGGAGGCAGTCTGGGAGCACAAAGACAAACTGTCGAGCGATGTGCACGGCTATCTGAAGGAGGCGCACAAGCAAGCAAACCCGATCCTGTCCAAATCGCAGAAGATGTACGAGCAAGCGAGCAATGCAGTGTTCGATCAGGCGATCAATACGTGGTCTGACATCAAGCTCCAGGCGTTCCTAGCGGCTCGCGGGGTCAGCAATGCGTACGGACAGTCTCGTGACAAGTTGCTCGATCTCGTCAAGTCGAACAAGGACGCAGCTGCTAACAGTGAACTTCTGGATTGGCAGTTCCATGTGTGGTCTACCGACGATTTGAAGTCGGCATTGACCAAGCTTGGTCGCAAGGCGGACGGCACTCGAACTGAGCTTATTCGACAGCTGTCAGACGCCTATACTTCGAGCAAGCAGACAACTGCAGACTCTTGGCAGTCGGTGAGCAACAATGTGCGCAATGTGAAATTCGAGACGTGGTCGGTTGACGATCTAAAGCAGTATTTGTCTGAGTTTGGTCAACAGCCTGCACCCACCGCCGACAAAAGCCAGCTGGTACAGTACGCTAAGCAGCAGTACAATTATTTTGTGCACGGGACCGTTCCAGTGGAGAACAAGTCGACGTTTGGCCGGCTAACCGATCAGGCTCACGCGCACATCGACTCGTGGAAGAGATGGCTTTTCAAGTCGTCTGACAAACGCGACTTGTGAAATACTGAATAAGATGGTCTTTGGGCATATATCGTATGTACTCGGTGCCGACCAAACGGTGCATGCCATATAAATAAATTGACTAAATAAACAAACAAGTGTAGTATAATGCAAACGAATCCTTAACAGAGCATCGGAAACCCTCTTAAGTGGTGCTCTAAATGCTCCGAAGCTTTACTGTGAAGAGTACTAAAACGTGGTACAGCCCCAAAGTAGGTGAAGAGATGATGTATGTGGTCAAAATGTTGCAGCGACAGCGCTGATGCTACCGCAGAAAACGATTGCCAACAATTGCTGGCGCGTGGCATCGGCTAAGTTACATAATGAGGCGAAGCTGCGGTGTTACATCATGACGTCCGTGCAAGACACAATTAGTTGTGATCTAATAGCGACGATGCGCCATTGTGCTGGACCACCATGAAACGCTTCTGGGATAACTTGCATCTGATCGCTGATATTTTTAGAGCCAGGTCTGCTGGGAGTTTAGTGTCATCAAAAACCTTTATAATACACTCTGCGGATGCCCTTGGGATGATTCGGCACTGCGACTTATTGCCGGTCGGCCCAGTAGTCAACCATCCGATGCCCTGTTTGGAGCAGTCCCAAGTGGTGTCCTCGTTTGAATACATGGACATAGTGTGCACTGCAAGCTGCCTATATGTCTCATCCCTACTGTAGATCCAAGTGATATCATCCTCCAGGATCATGCAAAGAATTCGGTCTCCTTGAGCACACGTCTCGATCACCTGTTTGTACTTTTGGGCGTAAGCTATCTCCTTGGTGGTTACCACTCGCGTGCCAACACGTATGGGCGCTCCAGCAACTTCGGACATCTTTTTGGTGACGGTCACGTTGTACTTGTCGCACTCCTCATCCGAGAATATATGCGTGTGAGGAAGATATTCCATTATGTGGTCAGAACTCCTGGTACAGTCTCTGGTGAGTAGATAGCTGCCAATACGGTCGTGTACCAGCGCTTCGCTATTAATAGTCCCCCGGAACAGTGCAGATGTCAGGCACACAATCGCCACAATACATATTACCAGTGCCCCACTCAGTGCCAGCACCAGCTTTCGTGGTCGAGGCATCGTATCACTACCTCGCCGGCACGCGTCGTTGATGCTTATATACAGAATCGGTTGTTGCACTGTGCAAATACCAACAACACACCGTGCTAGTGCATAAATCGAAGCCACACGCGCACCATGATAGCCCGATCTTCAGTGAATTGAGCGCTTAAATGTGCGTAGCATTGCGGTCTGATGCTGTTGGTTGCAAAATACTAGTAAATAGATCCCGCTCGCTGGACCATTCAAGTCGAATCTACAGCAAACTGTATTCTTGTTGTAACTAGTCCGATTGGTATTTTCCACTGGGAACTTGGGCTAACCTCGGTTTGTTTTGTCAGGGTATGCTAGAGGTACATGCCGATCAAGTATAAACTGCATGCCGCTAGTGGACAAGGCATTTGCATCTAATATGCCAATAGTGCAGAGAAGATGACCTCTACAGTTAGTTAGTAGGGACGCTAACTAACGAGTATGGCAGCTACCGTGATATCTGAACCCACCTTACAGAATTATCTAACAGACCAGTAGTTTGAAGTTATGTTGGCGTTGCTGTAAGAAGCACAGTGTCCAGCTACTGGAGCTGCCCGCCTGTTTTTGAACTGACTGCTTTTCTCCACGTACCTAGATGTATATGTAGGATGGGAAAGCTTCTATATAACTAGATTATAGCAGTCCCGCATAACTGTATTTAACAGAAGCAACGTCAGCGCATCATGAAAATGCACGGCTGTTTAGCTACACGCCGATATATATGAGTCGTCCTCAGCCGTAAATAAAAACAGCTGCATGCTCTAGCTAGTGAACAGCCGTGCAGTGCGACGAACCCAGAACACACCACTAACTCCACGGCCCTAACATCACGGTCCTTAACTTTTCGACATGTACGGAAGACCTTGGTACGTCCAGGCAGCGGATGCTGCTCATCGTCTTAGCGTGCTGGCCATTATTGGAGGTTCTGGTAGGTACACGGTGACGGGTCCAAACTGACTAAGTGTGGATGGCTGGTGGCCTCGGCATGACTATGTACGCCAACAGAAATCTTCATGCTGAGAAGGTTGCATCAACGATTTCTGAGGAAGACAAGCACGAATAGTCCAGCTAATGTAAATATCATAATGAACAGAGATCATGTCGGTTACATCGAAGCAGTTTATTGTATCTCCAAGCTGCCCACATATGGACAAGTAAATATGACAGAAGGATGTATAGTGGCAATGAACGTGAAACGAACCCCAAAACTGACAAACAATAGCAAAAACAGCAAAATATATAGTCAGACAGAAAACATACACAACGTACACCATCAATGCATATACTGGAAAGTTATCGAGACAATATGAATGTCGTGCACACATTTCCGGTGGTAGTTATTCTACACCCCATTGCTGGTACAGCGACCGTAAAGGTAATCACCGGCGTGTAGCAGTCTTGCAAACAAGCTTAGGAATTCTGCAATGTCATTTGACATTAAGCTGCGTAAATGGGGAAAAGTCGAATCGTGACTGCTAGTACAGCAGCTGTTGGAGTACTCTCATCGTCGGCCCTGTTGAGTCTGGTGTCACTACTAGTTTTGAATACCAGATTTTTTACGTAAACGACACCAGCTTAGTCACATGTAACACGATTCCATCTTATCATCCAGCCGACTCAGCAGCAGTAGCGGCAAGTTTCTGGCGTTTGGACGTTTTTTCACCTTTTATCTGGGATCTCTTTTTCTTCTTCGGCGAATGAAGCGAATGAAGCTTACCTTCCTTTCTCAGACGATCCATTCGTTCCTCCAACCTCTTGACATCTGCACCTTCGGGATTAACTACAATAACATTCGATACATCGTATTCAACGTCACAAAGGGGACATCGATATACTTCTGCATCCTTGTGTTGAAGTTCCTTTAGCGCTGGCTCAGACATAAAATGACCACATTCAACAATATAAACAAATTTCCTAGATGTCGACTCATTTATCACATCCTTTTCAGTCAAGGGACAAACCCATCTACCACGTTTATCTCTCTTTATTTTGAGATCCACAAAATCTTTGATGGACGAAACATGCGACATGAGTTCGGTTTGAGAAGGCCCGAAATCTTGCGGAGACAGAAGGTATTCCAATACTGATTCTTTGGAATAGAGTCTTCCTTTGTAGTCACTGAGTATTAGGTCTTGCAGTAGTTTGCCTGTTAGAGAACATGACTTCCATATGTCTTCGCTTGCCAGCTGCTTTGAATCAAACACCTTAGCTGTAGACGGACCCTTCTGCGACTCTCTGACAAGGTCGCGCCTTGTCGGGATCGATCCTCCGTCGTTTCCCATTAATGCACTACAGTAGCAACTCAATGCTTTTCTTCCAGTAAAAGTAGTTGTCAAGTCCGTCTAGTGTGGGAATTTATAATATCTAACTAGCAGCATAGCGCGCGGCTGAAATAAATGTTCCCACACAGTCGTCGTAATTTTAGTCTGCATCCAATTTCTACTTCTACATTATGTCATCTCGGTCACTGTACGGAACAGAACAGGATAAGGAGACTTGGTATGTGATATCTGTATTTCAAAAGATTTTCATTCTAACTAAAGTACCTTTTATTATAAGGTCGGCGCTTGCCTACACGGAGATAAATGTGCTCGAACCCATGTTAAGCCAAATCGGTCAACTACTCTGCTGTGCCCGAACTTGTATCTAGACAGCCCAAACAAAAGCACTCCGGAGGATGAACGGGCTTTTAACGACTTTTATGAAGACTTTTATTGTGAAGCAGCCAAATTCGGTCCGCTGGAAGGAGTAGTTGTTTGTGAAAATTCCAATGCTCGTAAGTAATGAAGAGACCTTTCGGTGGATTACTAACTCAGACCTTCGTGGCAATGTATACGCGAAATACCGTTATGAGGAAGATGCTTTAAAGGCGCAGAGCAATTTCAATCAGCGATGGTATGATGGACGGCCGGTATATTGTGAGCTCAGCCCAGTCACGGACTTCAGAAAGTCATGTTGCCGCCAATATGATACGTCAGACTGTTCTCGAGGCGGTCTTTGTAATTACATGCATGCTCGAAAGCCATCACAAAAGCTCGTGCGTGATTTGGAGCGCTCTCATCAGAAATACCTGATCCTGAGTGGCCGTGGCTGATGATTCGCCCTCGACGGCTATCTGAATGTCTTCCGCATCAATGTAATGAGAACTCTCAACAGCTGTCCGATTGACCCTTGGTAGCACTTCAGTTATTCATTCGTGGCGTTGGTTTTTTCTCACGGTTCTCACTAAGGCTGTTATTATTATTGTATTGCCAATGTTGGTCACCAGTCATCCTGCGTTGTTGCCACTTGTGTGGCGTAATTTGTATTATTATTGATATCTACTAATCAGGGCCTTAGCATTCTGATGTATATATGCTGTTATTATATTTTATGTTTTTAAATGTTGTTTATTTAGGTCTTTGTCTAGAACCGTTTTGAATGAAGTTGGCGGTCCGTAATATTATAGGTGTGCACGACGACACCTGACATGCAGTCAAAGTATCTTCACCAGTCGCCGCAGTTAACTACCTGACATATAATGGCCGACAGATACTCGTTTTCGTTAACAACATTCTCGCCGAGGTAAGTAATAGACCACAACGTCAATTCAGCGAAGAATCATTGCCGTCGTGATATGGGACAGGCCTTGCTGGTCGGAGTTGTGGTGACTGCCAAGTCTCGATAATGACAATTCTAACTCCAGTGGCAAGCTTGTGCAGATCGAGTATGCTCTCCAGGCTGTGAATCAGGGTGTCACGTCGCTAGGAATCAAGGCATCCAATGGCATTGTGTTGGCGACTGAGAAAAAATCGTCGTCCCATCTCATCAACTCGGACTCGCTCTCGAAGATTTCTCTCATCACCCCAGACATAGGCATGGTATACTCTGGCATGGGTCCTGATTTTCGGGTTCTCGTCGACAAGGCTCGTAAAGTGTCTCATACAGAGTACAAGCGTATATACAACGAGTATCCGCCTACGCGAATTTTAGTTCAAGAAGTGGCGAAGGTCGTACAGGAGGCTACCCAAAGTGGAGGTGTCCGACCGTACGGTGTCAGCTTACTCGTGGCGGGATGGGACGAGAGTCACAATTTTGGACTTTACCAAGTCGATCCGTCTGGATCGTTTTTCCCATGGAAAGCAACGGCCATTGGAAAGGGTAGTGCTTCCGCTAAGACGTTCCTGGAAAAGCGATGGAATGAAGAATTAGAGCTGGAAGATGCTATTCATATTGCGCTTCTGACACTCAAAGAGTCTATTGAGGGAGAGATGAATGGTGAGACTGTTGAGATTGCTGTGGTGGGCGACCCCAGTGACGAGCTACTTGGATTTCAAGGCGTTGAAGGTGTTAGGGGACCTCGATTCCGAAAGCTCAGCGCCCAGGAAATTAACGATAGACTCGATACTTTGTAATGACATAGATTCTACTATTCTACTATCGGGCGTGTATACAGTAATCCTTACTCACTAGACCTTTGTCACTAAACAGTTGATCGTCGCTATTTAAGTATGCTGCTGTTGTGGTCATTCTCAGTCTACTATTCTACTATCGGGCGTGTATACAGTAATCCTTACTCACTAGACCTTTGTCACTAAACAGTTGATCGTCGCTATTTAAGTATGCTGCTGTTGTGGTCATTCTCAGTCTACTATTCTACTATCGGGCGTGTATACAGTAATCCTTACTCACTAGACCTTTGTCACTAAACAGTTGATCGTCGCTATTTAAGTATGCTGCTTTTGTGGTCATTCTCAGTCATAATGCGTCTATTAGATAATATAAATATAACTTGCTGCTGTCTATACATCAGCTCTTAAAAGGAGCATTGATGGGGTCAATAATGGTTCCCTGTTTAACGATGATCTTTGGTTTCGTCAACTTCTGAAAGGCTTCTCTAGACGCCCATTCTCGTCCAATTGGCATCCGCAATGACCTTTCATACTGCTCACGATTCTCATAAGGAAACGGAACAGAGCTTGCGTTGTATTTCGAGTTCTTCTTGTTGACCTTCTCGTTGATGATAACATTTTCCAGTTTTGCGTCTTTACGCTTCTCTGCCTTGACGCCTTCTACCGTTTTCACAAATTTCTTTCTCTGCTTCTTGCCACTGCCTCCCCAGGTTCCCCAGCCTGGAAGCGTAACGTCAATTTCCTTATCTCCTTCATCTTCAATTCTTTGTCGCTTTTCCTCTTGGAATTCACTCACAACATCATCGCCAGCAAAAGCACGCTTCACAAGGTCTTGCTGAGCAAATTTTATATCCTTGGACGAGGCCCGAACCATGTCAGCAGTCTCTGCACTGTGAGCTTCAACATCAGGGTCGCCATCATCATATGCATCGACAACGCGAAGTACTTGATTCATGTCAACCTGAGGTTCTACAGTATCAGCTGCCGATTTATGCCGCTGCCGTCGCACTTTATCCTGATTTTTCTCATGAATTGAACTGTTCTGATTCAAAATTGAAGCTCCTCTAGATTTAGGAGCAGTGGAGGATGCTGACAACCACGGATTACCGTTCTCAGAATCTGAATCGACCTCAGACGATGCCAGATTTTTCTTGGCTTTACTGTTAGAGCGCCCGTTGAATGAATTCTTAATAGTGGACACCATGGACTTTCCCTCGTCGATTTCAAATTCTTCTCGAGCGTGTTCTAGCTCATCTTGTGCCATCTTCTTTGCCTCCACTGTTCCAGGAGCAAACTTCCGCCTACCAGCATTGAGCACTTCATTCACAGCGGCATCTTCTGTTTCATCTAGATCACCAAAATCGTCTTCGTCCTCGGCGTTTCTGAGAGCCTCGATCCTAGCCTTATTAACTAGACGCTCGCGCTCTCCAGCATCTCGCATGAACTTCATATTGAGCAGGCCCTTTCCAAGCGATTGCCGTGATTCATCATCACCGCTTTCTCCCGGAACATCATTGCTGAACAACGATTCCCTATCGTCACCATCGACATCACTTTCCTCACCTGATCCCATGATCTTTTTACGTAGATCATCGCCTCTCTGAAGCATTTCCTCCATTTCAGATCGAGTCTCCTTATCTTTCGTAAAGCCCTGCTCAACCATCCGCTTTGCCCATTTGCCAGTATTCTTATGACGTAGGGACATTCTTTCCCTGGCCCTCTCAATTTCTCTCTGATCTTCGTCTTCTTCATCAAGTTCCTCGACCATCATACGTTCTCTCTCCTTCTGTTTCTTGTGCACGCGCCGGTAAGACTTGGACTTAATCTTCTTAATACGCTTCGCTTTTTGCTCCTCTCTGAACATCAGCTCACGCATTTGGCGTAGCTCGTTTCGTCTTCTTTTGACTTCTTCTAATGACAGCTTACTTGGGGCAAGCTCTTCAAAAGTAGATATGGCTTTTTCTTCTGTAAGTGCAGATGCGGTAAGGATGTCCGCTACCTTTTTTTCAAGCTCAGTCGAGGGCTGAACAGGAGCAAATGGGGCGACTTTAGTGACAGGGTCAGCAAGATTGATAGGAAACTGTAAATGGTCTGCCTCACGATTGGCTTTTACAGTCAGCTCCCACTTAGATACTTCATCCTTCGTCAGCTCATATGCTGCCCTTCGATCATGTCTTTCCTGAAGTCTTCTTGGCAACGGTACTGCTAAACTCTCTGAAGATTCAGCCAGTTTGTCATTGATCAACTTCAGATTTGAATCAGCTGCACCAGAAGTTAAGTCCGCCAATGAAAGCTTTGCGCCTCCAGTAGGCAGAGCAAATTCATTTTCAGCTACCGTCATAATTTGGAGTTTGCGCTTTTTGGATTTTTTCTCCTCTTGTTTGGTCTTTCTGGATAGTCCCGCCACAACGCTGTGCAGTTGAGACAGCTTGTCGTTATCTACCTCATCCTCGTCCGAAAAGCTCTCGAATTCAAGCTCTTCGTCGCCTTCTTCTTCGGATAGATCTTCCGACTCATCTGATTCCAATTCTTCGGAGCTCTCCGCGTCATTCTCATCTAGCTTTAAAGGTGTTTCCCCCTCTGATTCAGAGTCCGCCAAGTCCCAAGCTTCTGAAAGTGGCACAAACTCGCTCTCATCCACACTTTCATGTTCATCTTCATCACTGTCACTAGGCTTTGTGTTCTTTTTGAACTTCTTTGACAGAATGTCATCTTCGTCATCGCTGCCCATAGCCTCGTCGCTATCAATTTCCTCATCATCATCAGGATCGACTTCACCGATTTTGTAGTCCCGCTGCTCCTGATCACTGTCGTCCGAAAGGGTTATATTGCCTCCTCGCATTTCCGATGCATCATCTTCGGCAATGCGAAAGGCATTTTGAGCCCTGTTGGACAAGTTGTGCCTGTTTGGCCTTCTGGGTTTTGCTCCTTTACGGGCCATACTGCAGCTGTTTGAAACTTTTTTGCGCAGTAGACTTTTAAAAAAAAACGGGGTAGGGGATATTACCATTTAGGACTCAGGGGGAACTGAGTCTGACATCATGATTTATATGTTAACTAGTTATTTTAGAAGTCAATTATGTTACGGAAATATTAATATGATATATAACTGGACTATAACATATTCAAAGCTCAACGGCGTCATTGATAGAAATCACTTTGTTACCTAATCGAGCCTGCTCTGCCAGAAAAACCACCCGGTGGCTGCCCAAAATATCTTCAGGGGTGCATTTAATGTACTTATTAGTAGCATCTTCCAGCGAGCCTCCTTTGACTACAACATGCTCAAGCGCCTTTGCAAAGGCGGCAGCAAGTCCCTGATCTCCACCTCCATGGCCGGACATCTCTTCGGTTGGAGGGGTAATAGTCGTTGTCTTCTTGGTTGCGAAATCAAAAATACGAATGGTCCTCGAATCAGTGGAAATTTCACCATGTGTACCATATACACAGATTTTGCGGAAGCATACTTCTTCTGAAAATGCGATCATAGTCATTGTGGCAGTGGCATGGCCAAAGTCAAGGTTAACCGTCTGGTTGTCACACACATCATTATCGCTGTCGAAAATACACACCCCATATGGTCCTTCCTTTAAGGCCGTTATCAGATGAGGTGCATCCTCAATATCCGTCAGGGTCTGAGTTTTCCAGGCCTGCTTTCCTGCTAAAAGGTCATCGAGGTAGATTTTCTTCGACGAATACCCACAACTTTCTTCCATATCGCAGTCCAAGCATCTGTGCGCAGCTCCCACAGGCTTATTTTCAGGCCGGAAGTACGACAAGGATCCAAAAGATGACACCTGTTTAAGGTTGTCGTAGCCAAGCAGCCACATCAGGACGTCAATGTCGTGGCAGCACTTCGCCATCAGTGAGAACGTAGTTGTGGACTTCTTTCGCCAATTCCCTCGCACAAATGAGTGAGCAAAGTGGTACCATCCTACGGGCTCAGTGTGATTGATATTAATGATCTTACCTACCACACCGTCATCCAATAACTGTTTCAGGACGATATTGTGGGGAGAATATCTCAGCACATGACCAACGGCTAGTAGAACGTTGTTGCGCTTGACAGCATTGTAAATATCTTGGCAGTCCTCCCATGATGTTGCCAGTGGCTTTTCGCAAAGGAGATGCTTGCCGGCGTCAGCAAATGCCACTGCGACCTCGCGATGCATGTCATCCAGTACACAGATGACCACTCCATCGTACTTATCGGCATCTTGTAGCGCCTGAGTCCAATCTTCGTACTCATCGACTGGTTCATGGCTTGTTGCATTCTCTGATAAGTACTTGATAAGCTTCTGCCGTCTGGAGACATTCGGTTCAGCAATTCCGGCGACTCGTATATAGTCCAGCTTGCAGAGCGCTCTCGAGTAGGCTTTCCCCCGGCTGCCAGCTCCAATTACAAGGACCCTTAATTTGTCTTGCGTCATATTAAGTTATTACCTGTATGTTCGAACAATAGATAAAGCTGACAATAAATAGTTGTCGATTGGATGTGACATTGCGGGGGCCTGCGGGGGGGTGGGTTCCCTGCGAGATAAGCAGATAAGTTCCCGCATACGCAGGGGGCTAACCTATCTGACAGCATAGTTAACCGCACTTTAAACATTTCGTCGACATTGTTAAAAAAAAACCATGTTGAGTCAGTTTAGTTTGATTAAGAAAAACTTGCTGACTCGCTTTATATTGGAACTAGCCTATTTATCAGACTTCAATACAGCTTACAGGTACTAAGTACACGCGTTTGTCTAATCGATGATATCTATCACAACCTAAATCGGAGGCCGCGCTCCACAAGTTTAACTGCAAACAGCGTCATGAGGATGTCAGACAACCCCACTACTGCCAAATCAGCAGCAACAGCCCCGATATATTTGCCCCACGTAGCCCTTAGCCACTGAGTAAAGCCAACCTTGCGACTTACCGTATGCAGAACCGCCGACGCAAAATATACCTCTATAGAGCGCTTGCCAACACATGAAAGCGCATACGTCAAAAATCCAGGCAGATACGGGATAGCAGCAGAAACAAGGCCATACTTGATAATGGAAAAGCCACCGGCTATCATGGTGAAGGTCGGCGACCAGTAAGGCTTGGAGATAGGCGCGTATTTAGGAAACAGCCTCGAGACGGTGTATCCCGTCGTACCGAGTGCAGCGCCTGCTGCCACGGACTCAATTGGAGTCAGACTGGAACTGATATACCAGGATCCCAACCACATCGATACCGACGTCATCAAGCTCCCCAGCAGCCCCTCCGGATCGAAATCAGCAGTGTACAGCGAGCTGCGTGGCAGCACCTTGATGTCAATAGCCGTCTGTGCAGAGTCGCCCGGCTCTGCAAATGGATCCGCTCTGTTCTTGGCCAGAAGCACCGAAATTGCAGTCCATACTGCTGTGGTCACTGCGGGATAAGCAGCGGGACCTGTCAGATCCAGCAGACCGTTAAATATCAGAGAACTGAGACCAGTCCGTTGCAGGACACCAACATAACGAGGCTTGAACTGGGTACCCTTTGCGATGACTCCAACAGAGTTGTATGCTAATCCAAGGCCCACCAGTCCAACACTCCGTTGCCAGGGAGCTCGCGACATGCCAGCTAAAAACGCAAATGTGGGAAACACTGTGTCTGCATACGTGATGGTCTTATCCTCGATAGACGCGTGGTGCAGCACAGTCTCGGTCAAATTGACCGTCTCCATCTCTAGGACCGTGAGGCCTCTCACAATATCTCGTGTTGGATCGCGTACCATGGTGAAGATGTCGTGGCAGATGAAATAGACGGCTGACGGTATTTATGTGCTGAGGCGGGGGGGGAGGTAGATTTGCGTGGGGTATGCAGCATGCAGTACTTTTAAGGTTGTTATGCAGAGCATTGCAAATAATAAAAGAGCACACAGCAGACATCTTCCTCGCAGTATCTTCTGCAGACTATCTTCTACAGATTGTCTTTTCATTTATGCTAGTTAAAATTTCGCGTGATTGATTTTTTTGGTATTATTCGTATACTCTTTTTTCTATCTTGCAGTGGCTCCAATTGGACTGCTATATTTTGATCATGATAAAACCACAGTAGTAACCGATGTATTTCTCTTATTTACAGCTGCTCGACTACTGGAGATGGGCGGTTGACCACCATGCAGAGTCAAATGATAGTCAAACTACAGTCAGGGCGCAGTCAACACCCCAGCTCACAACACATTACACTACAGAGTGGTGGGCTTGTCAGAGCTCGCCAACACTTCGTTCACCATATTGGTCTGCCTAGCGCCTTTGCTCACTTTCTCGTATATTCCAAGACCGCCCGCAATAAACGCCCCAATGTCTCCCAATCCCGCCGGCACAACCACCGTGTTGCTCTCCTTAGCGAGCTTTCCAAACGCATCAACGTACTTTTCAGCAACCTGCAGAGCAACAGCGTCAGTGCCACCAGGAGTCTCCCGAATAGCCTTGGCGATCTGCCGGATGCCCTGCGCAGTGGCCTCAGCCTTGACCAGAATCGCCTGTGCTTCACCAGCTGCTCTGTTGATGTTCTCAGACTTGATCGCTTCGGACGCCAGAATCACCGATTCCTTGCTGCCCTCGGCTTTGTTGATGGCTGCCTGTCGGTGACCCTCTGACTCCAGAATCTCCGCACGCTTGGACCGCTCCGCAGAGACCTGGCGATGCATGGCCTCCAGCACATTGGCTGGCGGGTGGATGTCACGGATTTCATATCGCAGGCACTTGACTCCCCACTCCTGGGCAGCCTCGTTGATGGCGGTGGTGATGTTTGAATTCAGCGACTGCCGCTCTTTCAGCACATGATCCAGTGTCAGCTGGCCAATCTCGGACCGCATCGTGGTCTGGGCCAGCTGAGAGATCGCATACTCAGCATCCTCCACGCCATAGCTCGCCTTGTAGGCGTCAAATACCCTAATGTACAGGATTCCGTCCATCTCGAGAGTGACATTGTCGGCTGTAATTGCGCTCTGGCTGGGAATCTCCACAGCCGACTCTTTGAGCGACTTGACATACCTTATTTTGTCGATAAACGGCATGAGAATCGCCAGACCCGGCTCGAGAATGCGGTGGAACCGTCCCATTCGCTCCACCACCCACGCTGTCTGCTGTGGCACAAACCGGATAATTGTGTTGGCAGGGAGCGTCTGGTGCTGGAAGAACGTCATGGAGCTGCCGCCATTCATCACTGAGCGCGATGCCAGTACTCGTGTGCTGGTCCACGACCCAGTCCCAATCATGGGACGACGTCCCGCTCGCGCAATAATACGTATCGGATGGATGTTCATTAGTGAAAAAGCAAAGCCCCATCACCAAAGAATCGCTTATAGTTCCTATGAGGCTCTGGCTGGCACACTAGCATACATGCTTCAGCCGTGCATAGCTAATCAGGATGCTCCAAATTCGTGTTGCAACTAGATGATAAATACAATAATAATAATAATAAATAATAAGCTGACGCTACTAAATCAATGCTTCACTCATACATTTCTGCTCTGCCACGCGTGAGCAGCACTAGACTGTAATCCGCGCAATTACGTGCGGGCTGGGAGCGAAGCGACAATATCATCAAATGTAGCATCAGACTCCTTCAGTTTCTCAATCAGTGGACCATCCTCAAGTTTCCACTTCTCTTTCAGCCACTTCAATCTGTTCTTGTTTCCCAATCTAAACAACTGGACCATTTGCCTTGGCATCATCGTGCTGTCGAATACTTTGTCGAAGATCAGGTTCATAATGCTCACGACCGACTCGTCGGGGACAGTGCCAAACGTACGAGGAATACACAGAACAAGTTGCCTATACTGATCATCTGTGAGAGGCCCCTCTTGGGAGTACTTGAGACGTGACCGTTCAAAATCCATTGGCAACATTGACGTCCAAACAAGTCTGGTGATCAGATTCGCTTCCGTATAGGGCAAGCCATGATCAGTGCTGTCCAGCTCTGTGTTGACAACCGTCCCTACCACCCACGGATCTGATACGTACACTTCACAGTCACTGAGCAGTAGCTCCTGTTCGTCACTTGACTTCAACACAAGCTCCAACAGCCTTGCGCGAAGTCTGACAGCTTCAATATTCGGCTGCACCCTCAGATTCAGCTCTATAAGGTCATCTGAGTGCACCACCCCAACTCTACTCACAGGAGGAAGCTGTTCGCTTTCTTGTTGATACACAGGGAAAAATCTCGAAATATTATCTGCTTTTATAGTAGCGAAGACTGCGTCGAGCACATATAGTCGATGAAGAGGAGAGGTCCACAGCTTGATTAGTGGTACTGTAGTGCTGCTGTCGAGTCCGTTCTTCTGCAGGCGGTCGCTATTCTGCTTCATATAGGCGAAGTCAACCTCCAGCAAATCTATAATAAACGTCAACAGCAACTGGTATTGTTCCCACCTTCGTGCGTATACCGCATTGCCTATTGATGAGCATGTGAATGCCCAGCCTATGGTTGCCCATATACTCTCTGGACTGCCGAAAATATTGGGTAGATTGCGAATGTCTATCTTGTCGCCTTTGAAAACACCGTTATT
Organism: Sugiyamaella marilandica; assembly: GCA_030563205.1. NCBI lineage: Eukaryota > Fungi > Ascomycota > Dipodascomycetes > Dipodascales > Trichomonascaceae > Sugiyamaella > Sugiyamaella marilandica. The sequence goes on from JAKUBH010000028.1 coordinate 98,828, forward strand.
GCGCGAGCTTTTGTTTGGACTATCAAAGAAAGTAGAGTAGTTGATCCTTCCTTTACGCCGTGTCCTCTTGCCGTCCTCTGAGGTATTGCCATTGGTACCATCTCGGTCAGACCCAGGCGTCACAGAACCATCACCAGAACCAGCTGTCTGACGTCCATCGGGAATAAATGCTGTTCTGTAGTGCATAAACACGTTGTCATCAGGATCCATGGTCTCCGCACATTGCATCCCGCGCGCCCACTGAGTCATGATTCGCAACAAGCGTTCTGCCTCGCGATTGATGGATGACACTGTCTGAACCTGTTCATAACTATGCAGCGGGTAGGCGCAAAGGCATGCTAATCTTTGTAGGTGGTGGATAGCTGGCAGACGCAGGTGTGGGTAGTCAGCAAGCAGGCTCTTGTCAACAACAGCTAGAAAATCTTCGACAAACACATCGGTGTCAGACAGCTCGTCAATTCCAAAGCCGGATCGTTTCTTAGAGGTGAGCCATACTCCTGGCATGTTGCCATGGCGTAACAAACTTGTCAACCCAATTAGTACATAGGAACACGACCCGTGCGGCAAAGAGGCTCCTCTCCTTCCCTTGCACTTCCTGGATTTGATCTTATAATTTTTTTTTTGCAGTGAATTAAAAAATGACTGATATGACAACCATCCAGAGCACACTTCGGGGTAAGCTGCGTCAGTTCTTTGACTATCCCGAGAAAGGGATTGTGTTTGAGGATGTGATGCCTATTTTTGCTGACCCTGTTGCTTTTCAGCTGCTGTTGGATGGCCTCAAGTTGCATCTCGCAGACAGAAAAATTGATGTAGTTGTCGGACTCGATGCGCGGGGATTTCTATTTGGTCCAGCTCTGGCACTCCAGATTGGAGCTGCGTTTGTGCCTGTGAGAAAGAAGGGCAAGCTTCCTGGCGAGACTGTCAAGGCCACATACGAGAAAGAGTATGGCACTGATACATTGGAGATGCAAGTCGACTCGATCAAGCCTGGTCAGACCGTAGTCATTGTCGATGATATTATTGCTACTGGAGGTAGTGCTGCTGCTGCTGGGCAGCTTGTCGAAAAGCAGGGCGCGAAAGTATCCGAATATCTGTTTTTGCTCGAGCTGTTGTTTCTTAAGGGACGAGACAAGCTCAATGCGCCAGTGTTCACTCTTCTCACTGGTCAGGAGTAGTACATAACAGAGTTTCCGGAGGTCAGCTGGACTGCAAGAGCTTGATTTGGTTGTAATGTAGAACATTGTATTGATTGTATTGAAGGATAAACATCGTAGTTATTCGGAGATGCCTGTCAAAGTTGCGGGTTAGGTCATGCTAAATAACGTAAATGGGAATAATTTCGATCAGATATGAAATTCGCAGCTTAACAAGGGATCAGAAAACTTAAGTCGCTTTCACAGCGCAGTATCCGCATACATTCCAGTGATTGTTCTATGTAGAGAGGTGTCGATGATCCAAGCCAGATTAACAAAGCATACAGCAAGACATTGAATCTCAGATACTCGCCTAGCTTTATCAGACGTTCAACAGCAGACCAACACAACTGATGTAAAACATTGAGTCCTATCTCAACTGCAATTAATCAAGTCCTGAGTATCAACTATCCGCCTGTATCTGGATAAGTTGTTTTCGTGACTTCTGAACTTGTTAGTGTCAGAGCAATTGTGTTTAATCTTGCTTCCTTAGGAACGCCAATACTGCCTAATTCCATGTCTCTAATTTAATCTCTTTTAGTTCCACTATAATGTGGTGTCCCCAATCGTGCACGGTGTCTGAGTAGGCGGTTGGTTTTGCCGTCATTGTAGACAGGCGTATGGCATGATTTTAGTCGTCCTCGACTAGTAAGCATTGGCCTGTATCACGTGCCGATTACCCACAAGGACTCCGTTGCGGTCAGGAACGTTCGGAACTTAGCATCAAGTTTTACTCTTGTCGAAGGTCGTTTCAGTATGTCGATTTCTCCAAGATACATCAGCCACCGATTTGGCACAGGTGCTCACACAATTGAGCTGTACCTCGACTACGTGTGCCCTTTCTCCAAAAAGGCGTATGATGTAGTGTATAAAGAGATTATTCCTAAGGTGGACTCTGCCAAGTTTCAATTCATCTTCCGACACCAGATCCAGCCATGGCATCCATCATCCACGCTTGTTCACGAGGCAGGACTTGCGGTGGCTCGACTGGCACCGTCCAAGTTCTGGGATTTCTCGTATGCGTTGTTCCAGGAGTCGTCGCAATATTACGATGAAGCCGTCTACAATGAATCTCGAGCCCAGACTTACGAGCGGCTGGCTGACTTGGCTCACCGGTCGGTAGGGGTCGACAAGAAGGCATTCCTGGAGTTGGTGACTGTGCCCGCTGCAGATCCTCCACGCAACGGCGGCAATAAGCTCGACAAGGACGTCAAGGCCTTTGTGCGCACCTCGCGTCAAAATGGCATTCATGTCTCTCCCAGCATCGTCATTAACGGGATTTTCGATCCCAGCTACTCGTCAAGCTTTACAGTGGAGCAGTGGAATGACAAATTGCAGGAGGTAGATGCCGCTGCTAAGCTGTGATGAGCTAGCAATTGAGTAGTTAATTTGGGGGCGGGATCATGCTGGTTGTTTATAACGGCACAATTAGTAGAGAAAGCAGCACTATATTAAGCGGTTTACTTCTATTTTTCTCGGTTTGACTCTTTCTTTTTTTCTTTTAATTTGTTTTTTCTTCCCTTTTTGCTCTTTTTTCTGTCTAACGTACTTTTACTGTTTCTTTGTTTTTCGTTGTAGGCATATTTCTTCATTATTTTGTCTGGCTTTCTCGGCTTTTTTGGTCTGCTTAGTTTTCATGTTGCAGTTCGATGCAGTGAAGCATGCTAGCCGCGAATGCATAGTGGGGCCACTTTGAAAATGCAAGCCTATTTCCTGCAAATGTCATGCTGCAAAATTTTCACCGTCTCGGATGCACACTATGTCGGAATCTGGAATAAATGTCGACGGGGAATGGTTAGTCACGTACAGAAAGCGCATCCAATCCGAAAAGAATCACTATGAAGTGGCTTTGCATCGCATTCTCAATGGGACGACTCATGCTGTAGATACCCGTAGCATGACCAGCCGCATATTATGGCGCCAGTGAGCGCCAGTGAGCGACAGTGAGCGACAGTGTGTGACAGTAAGTGACATTGACATTAGCGATCTCCGCATATAAAGAATATACTATGTACAGAGCTGAAACGCTAGTGTTATAGTGTGCGATCTCGGATCATTACAAGGAAAATGTTGCAAGGAGCACTGACTGTCATAAAAGATGTCTCCTGAAAAGTCGGCTGCCGGTGACTGTTACCGTAATAAGGTCGCTGCGACCGCATCTTGGCAACTACGCAATCGATCTTGAAAAAAAAAATGGGTCCAGGAGTTGACCCCTAGAGGAGCTACTAGGTGCTGCAGAAACCCAAACGAGAGTTGGTTCTAGACGCGCGTCCATGCACGCTGTAATTAACGGGTAGCGGCGCCGTGCGGGTTGCATGCAGTAGTGCACTTATAGCCAGTGGTTGGTTAGCTATCACCTCTCTGGTGGAGTACTTAGTTGCTTTCCACAATGTCCTATTAAGTTGAGATCTTGATGGCTGGCAACGTGCTGATTACTGGCAGCTGTTGCGGCCACCAAATCTCAACCTCGTGATGGCCAGCAGGGTTCTGCAGCGGATCACGCGTGTCGGAACGGCTGAACCAATTTAACTGTTTCGGGAAATCCAGGGGTAGTTAGATTCGGGTGGTGAGGTGGCCTTGTAAGCATTTTTCTGGCTTGCTCTTAGACGATGTCTTTGCTCGAAAAGAAATTAAAACCGGCTGCAGCTCTGCCGGAAAGGGGTGCACTAATAATGTCTACCACTGCAAGTTTCAGTAACGTGCCAGCAAGGTCAAGGGGGGAAGGGGGATTAGCATTGCTGATTCAGGGGTGAGCAACTGACGTCTCACATCGCTCCGGGAGGCACTTCTAACAGCGGCAACTATTGATACTAAACGGCCCGCCGGTTCGCCTTGAACGTTCGAATAGATGTGTTTTTTTCTGTCAAAGATGTCATAACTTTTTTTTTTTTCTTTTTGAATCGTAATCAACAATCGCTGCAAAGGCGACGAAGAGCCATGTCAGCGGACGATCTTAAAGTGATCGCTGTGCATATACCGTATACTAACAAATTGGACGTGCTAGGCCGCATAGGCTACGTAGATAAAGCGTTCGGATAATATCTGAAATGACAGTCTGTTGGTCGTTCGTTCGGCTATTTTCTAGGTGTCGATTCATGCTTGGATATTGATTAGTCTAGTCATTGCATCATTACATGTCATTATACTCATTCATTGCTTTTCGTGTAGAGTTGCTTTTGCAGTCAGGACGCCAGAGGAGTCAGAGGGCTGTATCGTCTCAGCATAGAAGGGGGCGTTTGCAGGCCATCCCTAGTGTAGAGCGGTCCTGGGGAGACCCATCCGCCAGGCGCGGTTGCCCATGTGTGGCTGCGACTGCGATGGTGCTTGCTGTGCGATGGTGTCACTGGTAGAGGTGGCAGCAGCGTTACTGGCGCAGGGATTGACAATGGTGTAGATGTTGTTGTTGTCGATAGCTGTGACAGCGTTGGTATTGATGACGGTGTTACCGCTGGTGGCAGCAGCACTGGAGTGGCAGCCACTATGGCGTACTTCTCAGGCGATACCGGTGATGGATAGCTCACTGGCGATGCAGCAGGTGTAGGAGGTGCGCCAAACGAGCTTGGCCGCGAAGCGGGCCGTGCGGTAGGCTTGCGGTATATGGGAGTGCTTGGAGGCCTGCTGTCGACGGTCAGGCTGTGGCACGTCAGGACCAGCGCTCGCAGATCCAATGCTGAAATGCGCTGGGCTGGGTTGGGATGCAATGCTTTCAGAACCACCTCATTCAGGTGGTCGCTGATGGGGAGGATCTTCTGTAGAAAGTGTCTATCGCGAATAAATGCTGCGTAAGACCGGTCGCTCAAAATGGCTCGGCGCCACGGGTTGCGCCCACAGGTGAGGTTGAGCAGAATGATTGCCAGTGCCCACACGTCGCATGCCGCGGTCGAGAACCCCCATCGCGAGCTGGCGCTGTTGCCAGCCATCCGCTCGGGTGACATGTAGAATGGCGAGCCAGATCCGTAGTCGTAGCAGTTGGCTTCGGTTGTTGCCAGACCAAAGTCCGCCAACTGCACACTAGCACCATCGCTTGCAACGAGGACGTTCTCAGGCTTGAGGTCACAGTGATACACCCCACTGCGGTGGCAGTACGCCACAGCATCTGTGATCTGGGCAAATATGTGCTTTGCATCCTGATCATTGCCAACGTACCACCGTAAGTCGGTGATAGCATGGAAGAGATCACCCTGCTTAAACAGCTCGAGCACCAGGAACAGATAGTCGTCGGAATCTAGCATTTCCAGAATGGTCACCACATTTTCATGTCCGTGTACTCGTAGATGCAGAGCAGCTTCCCGGAATGCCTTGTCGGTGGGATGCTGCTCATACATAGCCTGGACCCACTCAAAAGACACATAACGAGCACCTATGTCAGCACTGGTGGCACGTCTTGGTGAATCGTGACCGGCACACTGGCGTTTATGACAGTCCTGTTTGGACGACACGGACTTGGGCAACGCCTTGATGGCCAGTTGCTCGTTGGTGTACGAGTCAACTGCCGAGTAAACTATGCCTGAAGCACCGGTGCCTATAACACCAGTAAGGTGGATCCTGCCGTTGATGGCAGAGCCTATGTTGTGAGCAGGCGACTCAGAGGAAGATGACAATGACGCCTGGCCATGCCACTCGTGGTAGGCTCGCTTCATAGTCGGGAAGGAGAGAAGCAATGATGGTTTGGTAGCCAGGGAGCAAGTATTTATATGTGAGGGACATGTCCATATGTACATGAACGTCGTGCATCAATCTGGGTCGCTGCGGGACGACGCATTCGGGCTAACGTGAGATCAGCCAGACCATTTCCAGTAGCAGCCGCGGCAGTTGCCCCTATTCTAAGGGATCTAGTGCATGAGCGCAGCGCATGCTAATGCACCCTTGATTATTTACCAGTCCTGAAACAGGCTGGGAACCCCTTTTCGCCGATCCATGATTGCTTTTTGTGCAATGGGCATTTTTTGTGCTCGGCGATCAGCGCCGTTTGGGCGCCTAGCCTATGCGCCCTGCAATGCCATGCGCATGCATCCGAGTGTATTTGCGTGGCTGTTAGCTGGACGGGTCTGTGCGTGGAATCCACTCCAGGTGGTTCTGGGATGTCCTTGTCAAGATATTATGGCCTAAAACTGTACCGTCGTGCTCTCTTTGTACATGCTGTACTACCGTGTTACGTTATTTTTTCCGCACCACCCCCTTCCCCACCGTGGGCTCTATTGACGCACAGCACTGTCTACCCCTATTCACGCAATGCATTTCACCGCTCTGTTCGTTTTATTTCAGCTCTTAGACGACACAATTATTATCTGCAACAACACCCCGCTGAGCATTCTGTGTTGTACAGTGCAGCTCTCACGATCGAGTACGGGGATATTTTGAAACTGCGGATCCGCACATGAGCTGCACAACTTACAGTTCGACCTCCTCTACTGACACAAAGTGGGTGCGCTGGCCATACAATGCATGTATAAGCATAGTATCAGCACTGTATCAGCAGTATTTTCCATGCAAGCAGGATGCAGCCACCAGCGACGGCAGTTCCACCAAAACCTTAATAGCCATCCATTATATTTCTTTCTATCTATCTGTTATATCAAATTGACTGTATTGCAGCACCTCTGATCGCCCCTGTCTACTGCTGACCGTCGCGTGTGCAACGCCATACATCTCCTGAATGCAGTGCGACCGTTAGATCGAGCGCCAAAGGAGAGGCAAAAACTTGCATTTGGTTCAGGGGAAGGTTAAAAAAAAAAAAAAAAAAAGTCACTTCACATATTATCACGATCTCACCCGACACAATGACCCAATAGGAATGGTACGAGTGGGCCATTGCACAGATAGATCCACATAGAGGGTCCTACACGCACTGTCTACGGCATGGCTGTCCGAAAACATTTGGCCGATCCATGAATGCTGGAATACAGATCTCTTCGGATCCCGCATCCGCCCAGCCGCCCAGCTGCTACGCGCATATTGTTTACATCCTTCCCGGAACGTTAAATTGGTCGGGTGGTTTCTTCTGTCCATGGCAACCGCTTAGTGCAATTGAACGGCGCTGTCGTATTTATTAGACACGGCACTGGCTAAATGTTACACCTCCAATAATATTGGCTATTGGACCAATTGCACCAGAATATTCGTTGGTGCATACGTGGCTCGGCCAATTGACAAAGACGGGTGGGTCATTGTGCGCTGTCCATAGCGGGATGCCCTTATATTGGAACTGCTGCTGTCAGTGGCATGAAGCTGGGTCCGTTCTCAAGGGTTGTGGTTGTGGTTATGCATCGGTGTCAGAACCGCTGCACTGGACTGGGCTACAACGTAGTATAAACCCTGTCAATAAAAGAACAATAGGAATAATAACAATAATAGAGCTCAAAGCTACAAACAACCATTCGAAAACAGACACTCACAAACAAACAATTCCCACATACGGCGCATTGCACGCAGGCCGGCTTATGGAGGTCGCTATACAAATGTTTGTTTTTCTGCATACTGTATGCATTCCAGGTGGCACAATCCAGTTGCCCCTGAAACGATGTCGCACCCAACCGTTCTCGCGTATGGAAATGCCCCTAAAACGGGGATCTGCTGTTTTGAGTTTGACCGTTGGATCGCCAGAGCGTCGATGTCCATCTCGCTCATGCTCCATCATTACCCTATTCGACTTATCAACAAACAGTCGTAACGGTTAGAGCCGACCGAAAAAACAGGAGGCTACGGCGGTTGGCAGCAGCATGTATGCCGCAGGTACTTTACCACTGTGAAGCTTCGTAAATGCACCCACCCTGTCGGCGCATTTGATGATAAGTTGCTGGTATGCATCTGTATCCGTCAGCTGCAGCGCCGTGTTAAGAATAGCGTCGGCAACGCGAGATATCGGAAATGTCAGAGTTGCACTGGCCGCACGTCGAAAACAATCCGCAGTGACACCGCTGGTGTTGCTCATGGCGAGATCGCTGATATTACCGAAAATAGCTCATACTGAAAGCCGACAATGTCAGGATCGGGGGGGATCTTAACCCATTCTCCGCTACCAACTACAAAGTTTTGGTGACTCGGGTTACAGTGCGACATTCAAATTCCAGTTGTACTCAGGAAACTGCTTCAACTGCAGTCCATACTGCCGTGGAGTCACTCCCATGGTCTTCTTGAACACTCGATGGAAATGGCATGGCGTCACACCGGCCTCGAAAGCCAGATCACTGAGCTTGACAGGTCCACCGTGTTGTTGTAACGACAGACATGCCTGAAATATCATCGTCTGATGGCCCGCGTAGTCGATTTTCTGGTTCAAGTCGTCCATCAGAACGGCTTCCGGCTTGCAGCGCTTGCATGGTCTATAGCCAGATTGCGCAGCCTGGCTGCTGCTGTCAAAAAACTCGACATTCGATCGCCGCGCAAGCCGGGCTGGGCAGCTAGACCTGCAGTAAATTCGTGTAGACTTCACCCCGTATAAAAATGAATCATCCCTGGCACGCAGTGCTACTGTTCTCCATCGCCAGTCGTCCATGTTAAGCTGGCAACTTCGCGTTGTCACCTAAGACGCTTTTGCAGACGCGCCAAAATGGAGCATTGGTCAGTTTGATATCAAGATTTGAACCCTAACATTACAGCCAGCTACAGTTAGGAGGCGATCCTTGTCTGGTAAGTTGTCCTATCCCTTATCGATAAGGCGGACGTGATATTGTGACCTTGAAACCAGGATTCAGCTTCGCTTGTTAGGTAACTATTTGTGGATGATACTGGACTCTATGTCTGGGGATGGCAGTTCTGCTGTGATATCTATTTATGTGAGCATTCTTATATTATGTCACTTAGTCTCTGGTACTGATACGTTACTCAAATAGATAGTACAACAGCGTTCTAGTGTGCTCCCCAGCCGACACTAATAAAGTAACTAATAATTAGAGTCACTGCAAATATACACTCTGATATGTCGTCTTACTATGATCCAATTTACTATCAAATTCAAAGCAGGTCACTTGGTCTTACAATCCAGACATGACCAGGACATATACATATACGCACATTATGCAGTTGAACTGCAGCTTCAACTACACCCCTACCACGAAAATCACTCCAGCCCGAATCCGAACACTACTTGTCACCATGGAGGCAATTCCGTTACAAGAGGACGATTACAAGTGCTGGATATGTCTGGGGACAGCGGATGAGCAACCCCCACATAAGCAAAGGCACCATAACTGGTGTAGACCCTGTAAATGTAATCTGGTAGCCCACCAGTCGTGCTTATTGGAATGGGCCTCTGAAGTGGCTACTAGAAACTCAGGAACTCTGTTGAGTCCAACCCCCAAGGTAGCACAGTGCCCACAGTGCAAGTCCACCATTCACATAGTCAAATCTTCTTCATTACTGCTTTATCTACGAGAACGAATCGAGGCAGCAAATGCCGCGGGACAGCAGCTAGTACTTTTATCGTTGATAGGTGGGTCTGTTGCTTCGGTCGTTTATACTACACTATATGCTGTGGGTGCTGCGAGTATCCGATGCGTGTGTCCTCAGGATATGGCGATGAAACTGCTGGGTATAACCGTGAAGGAGGGAGGCATAGTGCAAATCAACAACATGACATTGCAGCGCATGGTTCTGATCCCGTCTATACCGCTGTATCTGATGCTGTCATCTAGTCGGTCCCGAGTGGCTGATATTATATTTGCCCTGGTTCCATTTGCGCTGTCTGACGGCACGCACATGCCCTGGGTGTTTACAGGGCCTCAGAGGACCATGGCATTGGTATCGGCGTGGAGGCTTGTGTACCATAGGCTGTATGACTCGCTCGTAGAGCCGGTGTTACAGGTATGTGCTGCTAGGATACGACCTTCATACATGCAAGCCATAGAGAATGGAGCTGTTGACCAAGAAGATATGTTGGTCAATATTGAGATTGCTGTCGACAGGCTCGACTTGAATGGGCCCGAGCGGCAGGTACAAGACGATGGCAACGCCAATAATGCACGACCAGAAGCTGATGGAGAAGGTGCCGGTGGTGGTGAAGATGCTCAAGGAGTTGTCTTCAATGACAGGCAGAGGCCTGGAATGCTGGACTTCTTATTAGTTCCCTTTGGAAATTGGGTTGCCGCGACTGTGGACAGAGCTTTAGGTGGCCCTGACCTTTGGCTTGGGCAGCCCGAAGATGACAACCCCAGAGATAACCAGGATGCAGAAAACCTGAATGGTGTTGATCCTGTGGATGTCGGTAACGCACGTCCTCGTCGGGCAGACTGGGTGTTTACTAGCCACTCGAGAACGTCCAATGCACTGCTACTGCCCCTGTTGAGCGGTCTCGCCGGTGCTGGCCTGAGCCGGATCCCCTTCGTTACTCGCGTGGTGTCAGGGAGATTTAACAGAAACATTCTTGGTGGTGTTTTGGTTATCATTCTAAGGGATCTTGTCAATGTTACAACAGCATTTCTACGAGTAAAACAAGAGCAGACTCGACGAGTGCTCGACTACTCTGAGGTTCGTGTAAATAATTAGATACGTCGTGGATGAGGATCATCCAGTTATGAATGTGATGCAATGTCAATGAGGCTGTTTATGACAGATAATTCTGAACACCTTCTCTGTAGCTTTACTCTCGAAGAAAATCGAGTAACATGAAACCTGCCATTTCCTTTCTGTATTATTTGCACATGACAGCTAGCAGGCTGAATGGTTTTTGATGCCGTGTGACTCGGACGTCAACAGTCAGACGCTGAATTAGTCGAAAATACGAGCTGAAATCTCAAAATGAGTCGAATTTAGCGATTACCCCTGAGAAGTCACGTGGAATACATGGCTCACCGTGAGTGAGCAAAGTGCGGCGTGAAAAATTTGGAAAAATTACAAAAGGGGGACCCTCATTACGGCCCTCTACTTAAGAAAGCTGCTTTGTAACATTTTTTTGCAACTATGTCTATTCGAACACAATTTGAGAACTCAAATGAAGTGGGAGTTTTCTCCAAACTGACCAACGCTTACAGTCTCGTGACTGTCGGAGGGTCTCAAAACTTTTACAGCGCGTTCGAGAGCAGAATAGGCGGCGTGATTCCCATGTGTCAGACGACCATTGCTGGTACTCGTATAGTTGGCCGAATGACCGCTGGAAATCGACGTGGACTACTGGTACCTATACAGACTACTGACCAAGAGCTCCAACACATTCGCAATACACTGCCAGATACCGTCAAGATTCAACGAGTCGAGGAAAGATTATCTGCGCTAGGCAACGTTATCTGTTGTAATGATTATGTCGCTCTGGTTCATCCAGATATCGAGAGAGAGACAGAGGAGCTGATTGCTGATGTTCTTGGCGTCGAAGTGTTCCGCCAGACTGTGGCAGGAAACGTTCTAGTCGGCTCGTACGCTGCTATCACCAACCAGGGTGGCCTTGTCCACCCAGCTACTTCCATACAGGACCAAGAAGAGTTGTCATCGCTCTTACAGGTTCCTATTGTGGCAGGAACTGTCAACAGAGGCTCCTCAGTTATCGGAGGCGGCATGGTTGCCAATGACTGGCTTGCCGTAGTTGGACTGGATACTACTGCCCCTGAATTGCATGTTGTTGAGAGCATCTTCCAACTTAACAACGAAACCCCCGAGAAAGACATGCTTATCGAGCATTACTATTGATTATTTATTAGTATGTATAATAGCCTTGTCACAGGTCGCTTATTAGAACGTTTACAGTCACATTCCAGTTCCCTTCATCACCCTATATACCTGTAAAAGATTGCCAAATGCTCCGTTTCAGTTTTAGATTTATGTTGTATTATTTGCAAGAAAAAAACAAACAAAAACTGCTGTTGTGGGTGCTCGGCTAGTTGTATCTGTCAGACGCTTCGCCTGATAGCCATATCCTATTACAGTATGCATGTTTTGATTTTTTCCACGCCTCATCATGCCAAAACCGAGAGATATTTCGGTGAATGAGCAGGAGTTTATATTACGACTTTTGGCCAAGGGCACACGGTTGGATGGACGTCAGCTTAATGAGCTTCGCAAGGTAGAGCTGCAGTTCGGTGATAGTTTGGGTCAAGCTGAGGTGCGTCTCGGCAACACCAGACTAATTGTCCAAGTTTCTGCAGAGGTCAGCAAGCCATACGAAGATAGGCCATATGAAGGGACATTCTTGATCACGACAGGTGTCAGTTCGATGGCATCACCACTGTTTGAAAACAACCGCCAGTCTGAAGACGAGGTCCTTGTAACCAGACTGATCGAGAAGGCTATCCGGAGATCCAACGCTCTTGATCTGGAAAGTCTGTGTATTTCTGCTGGAAAGGCTTGTTGGATGGTGCGAGCGGATGTCCACTATTTGAGCTACGATGGAGGATTGGTAGATGCTACTTGTATAGGTGTAGTTGCAGCTCTGTTACACTTCAGACGCCCTGATACGTCTATTGAGGGAGACAGAACTATCATTCATGACATCGATGAGCACCCACCTGTGCCATTATCCATCCTGCACATGCCAGTGTGCGTAACTTATTCATTTTTCAAGGAGCTGGCAGACGACAATAACAAACCTGAACGGCTCATGATTGTCGACGCGACTGCCAAAGAAGAGGCTCTTCGTCACAGTGAGATGACCATAACCATCAACAAAAACAGAGATATCTGCCAGATATCCAAGCCAGGAGGAGTGTCTATTGATGGTATGACAATCGTCGACTGTGCTAACCAGGCCTATCGTATTGCATGTGATATAACGGATCTAATATCCAAGCGTCTCAAGGAGGATGATATCAAACGCAATGCCGGCAATACAGTCAACCTTAGCGCGGAGAATGCTCGATGACATAACGCGGGTACTTGAATGGAGTGAAAGTGCTAAGACAGGTGACGAAAACAAACTGCAGTCAGACTCTTTCGCTTTCGATGGCCAAAGGATGCTTTATACAGAACTCATAACATAGTTACATGATGTCCAGTTGCAGTATCTGACTGACGGAGGTAAGTTCTCCTCCGGGCGTAAAGCCTCGAAGGTTGGAATGCCCGTCTTGCTGGACGGCTGAACTCAATAAAAAACCCACTGCAAAAGATGAGATAGATGATTAAGTGTGGAACATCCCGTACCGGGTGAGTATTATTTTGCTTCAGTTGATCTGTCGGCTACAAAACTTGCAAATAGAGCCTCGACACTTTAGATGCGATTAATATCAAAGAGCATAGAGGTGCTAGGGACTAAACAAGGTAGTCTTTAAGAAATAGATTATCAATCTAAAAAACTCGGTATATAATTGATTTTTTGATCGTGTTTATAAGACACTTCAGTCAGAGTCGCCCTTATCGCCATACCCCTCTCCCCCCACTCAGACTGTCACCCCCAAACAGGCAATACATATATGATTCCGCGGGGGTCACATTATTTTGGACATTTGACATGGCGTTCGTTCCAAGTGAAAAATCACCATTGATTATCGTTGTTGGGGGGCCTGCTGGTACTGGTAAAACGACAGTAGGCGAGCTCATCTCCCAGCGCCTCGATGCTCCATTTATTGAGGGTGATTCTCTGCATCCCAAGGCCAACGTCGAGAAAATGGCCAACGGGATTCCGTTGACTGACGACGATAGATGGGACTGGCTGGTGGACATTTCTACGAAGACTTCTCAAGCGGCCATTAGCTCACCGCATCACGTTGCTGTGGTGTCGTGCTCGGCCTTGACCCCAGCTTATAGGAAGTTCCTGAAAGATCACCTGCTACCTTCTGTTAATATGCTGATTGTGTTTCTATGGGCACCTGAGGATGTTCTTCTCCAGAGAGTTAGCCAGAGAAAGGGCCATTACATGGGAAGTAATATGGTTGCAAGCCAGGTAGCCTTGATGCAGATTCCTGAGGGCGATGAGCTGGTAGAAAATGGTGGGAATAGCGTTCCTTGCAGCACGGTGGATAATGGACCTATTGAGATCGCCACGTCGATCCTTAAAAAGTATTTTAACCTCGAATTATGAGCAAGGTCTTGCTTGTATAACATTATAATGCTGACTATGTACAAATAAATAATGCATCACGAAGAATGGCTCCTAGCAGAGCTACGCCGACGCGGCCGAGCTGCCAAGAACCTCTTCGTCATCTTTTCTGAAGTAGCTGTAATTATGTCGTTTATACGATTCTCACACAACTCCTTCAGATCAATGGCACCTTTGCGGTCTAAGAAATGGCACGGAAACCTATAAGAAAGCCATAGAAATAGTGTCAGTACCCGGTGTAAAGATTCAAAAGTATCAGTGGGCTTGGGCCCAGTGACGACCGACGAAGCCAGATGTTCCAAACCAAAGCCGGAGAAATCTGCAATAGTCTTCGCTTGGCCATTTGCAATCACTGCGCAAAACTTGTGGAATGCTTGCCGTACAAGCGGATCAATAGCGCTTACCGGAGCTTTGGACAGTACCATTTTCTCCTCCAGCATCAGTCCTCGGACACTTGCAAAGCAAGTCGCGGTCGATATCATACTGGAAAGATCAACGAATTTGTATAGATCAGGAAGGGCCACCAAATCGCGGATTCTTGCCAGCATCGAGTGGAAAGGCACATTGGGACCCATAGAATGAGCGAATTCCTTGATGATGTTATCGGGAGGGAAAAATGCCACACTAACTATCGTAGGCGAAGGCGTCGCAAGTGCTCTCTCGACGAGAGACCGATCTGATGCTCTTGCCGTCGCCACGTAACCCACACTGTCGGTTGTTGCGATATCAGAACTCGCCGCCTCGCTGGGTGCCACCTTATAACGACCCGCCCTACCAGCAATCTGCTTGATCTGAGAAATGGGAAGGTCAACCTCTTCACGTCCGTTGAACTTACGGCACCTCGAAAAGATGACCCTACGGATCGCCAAATTAAGACCCATTCCAATGGCATCACTAGCTACCAAAAGATTGACGTCGCTAGATGGATCGTTGAAACTGATAGCCTGTTGAGCACGGGTCTCAGCAGGCAGCTTGCCGTATATTACGGCACACTTCTGACCAGTCTTGGTTTCTATTGTACTCTTGGCCGCAAGGATTTGCTTCTTAGAAAAAAATACCATGCAATCGCCAGGCCTGAGTTTGGAAAGATCATCTCCGAAAGGTTTGTCCTCAATTTCAAGTGGGCTGAGACGCTCATAGCGGATTATTTCCAGCTCATCCCCACACTGCATGGCCAATTTGCGAACAACTGTTTCTGAATTGGGATCCCCACAGAGATGGACTTCTTTTGCCTGAACAGCGAGAAATGCCTGAGTCCAGGCCCAGCCACGCTCTGGATCCTCCAGCATTTGGATTTCGTCTATGACAGCGATATCCAAGGGATTACTAATATCAACCATTTCTACCGTTGCACTCGATAGAGCCGCCCGATTTCCATTTTCATCTACCTCTTCAATGACTTCCTCGCCAGTCACGAGATTGCAAGGCTTTTGAGCCACCTTCATTCTACTATAAACCTCCCTGGCAAGCAGTCGAAGAGGCCCAGCATAATATCCGGACTTTGCATTCTGAAACGCTTGTAGTGCCCTATAAGTCTTTCCACTGTTTGTAGGTCCTATATGTAAGTACACCTTACGCTTCAGAGAACGTGCAGCAGGAAATAGCCAAGCCGGATTTTGAACATTAAGGTGACCTAATGCTGGCGCTAAGGAGGAACTAGTATCCTCCAGAACCGTAGATTCATATGGCTCCTCATTTCGAAAAGCAGTTTCCAAAAAATACTTTATGAATGACCTTGTCAAGTACTCAAAAGTTGTCCTCTCGAAAACTGGGTTTATTTGCGAAGGATTATCTGCAGAAATCGAAAATTCCATAAATGCCTTTCTCAGCGCAACTGTATCCGGCACTGCAGGGGGATTCATCGAACCAATGATATATGACTTCAGTGTGGGCCATTTTGTCGAGGTTTGACGCTCATGCTGTGAATGCAATATCGCAGAAGCATACTCATCGAAAACTTCACTTGGTCTAGCTTCCAGCTGGTGTCTGAGCGCATCTTCGGAGGAATTCACAATCTTCGACTCTAAGCTGGCCACAGCTTCTCGAAGAGCATTTAAGCAAAGTTCTAAGTGAGCGTGATACCGTTCAGTAGATGCAATAGTTTTGCTCTGCAGAGGTTGGCCAACAGCAGTGACATCCACTCTCTCGGTTAAATTGTGATTTGTATTTTCAGGGCTTCCTTCTGCTTCAGTCGAACCAATGCCGATATTATTAGTACGAGTAGCCCTACTAGTATCCAAGAACGTTGTTTTCAGCCCATGCCATATGAGTCGTTTTATTATATTGTCTTTCGTAAGGCGATTCAGCACCAGTTCGCTTTTTGTTAGCGGAACCTTGTTCTTTAGCAGTCCAGATCGGTGTTGAGCCTGAGCAACTTTCCCTTGGATCCTATGAAGCGAATGTATGACTGAGAACTTGCGGGTAACTTCAGTGGGTGACCATAAACTGAAAGCATAGCGTTGATACCGCCTGTTAGAGCGAAACATTCAGAGGAAGACTCTTGATCTGGCGGTAAGGAACAATTTCCTTAGATGGCATGGATATGCATTAATACCATGAACTTCAATAAAGGACCTGGAGAAGGCAGAATGTCGGTTTCCTTGCAACTATAGGTCTTCTCAGTGCTACAAAAGTATCGAAAATCTTATGAGATCTTTGATATGAGACCATAAACGTCTAGAATAAGAGCATATGACGGTGGATTTTTGCAAACCCCTTCTGGCTTAGTGGGTGAACCTGAAACTCAAGCTACTCACATTCACTCAACATGAGAGTAAATGAAAATAACAACAAAATGATTCAAACACTCATAAATCTAGACGATATAGTCGCATGTATCATAATTCAGCAGCCCAATTATCTCGAGGCGGGGTATTTCAAGTTGTGTGTTGGACCTGCCGCATTAGGCTCATTGTATTTCCTATTCCAGGCAGTTCAAGATCAGCGTGGGGCGACGTGGACTCTTCTCTCCTAAGAACATTAAATAGACGATGTCGCAAACATTCTTCGATACTCTCAAGACCAACTTCAAAGACGTCAAAGTTGCAGATGGCCAGATCGATACTGCGCAGTTTTTGGAGGCCGCCGAGTCGCTGGTGACTCTGTTTGGTAGGTGTTTATCTCTAGGGCGCGTCTAACTAGTCAGACCTGTTCGGTAGCCAGGCATTCTCAGTTGTCCAGCAGGACATGCTCGGAAACGTTAAGGTAGGTGGCAATATAACATGAGGAAGAACATATGTACTAACTGAAGAAAATCCGTGGCGAATACCTCAAGAATCCAGTCGTTGGCGAAACGCTTCAGGGCATTGTCAAGTCTGAAGTTGGACAAAAGAAGCGAGATGCGACACAGGGTCTATTGTGGCTCTCTCGAGGCCTTAAATTCACGGCTGTTGCAATCAGACGAAGCATCTCCAACCCTTCAGAGGAGCTGTCGGTGTCATTCACTGAATCATACAATGTGACGCTCACCAAGTTTCACAATATGTTGATCCGACCCGTGTTCAAGCTGGCCATGAAGGCTTGCCCATATAGAAAGGATTTTTATGCTAAGCTTGGAGAGCCCATTGACAAGGTGACTGCTCAGTTGGAAGAATGGCTTTCTGCATTAGAGAAGATCGTTGAAATAATTGAGCAATTGTTCGAGTCTGGCAACTATGGAAAGGGCTTGTAAGAGATATATGGGGCAACTGCATCCAGATTGCCTGTATATACCAAACGATATATTGCTGAAATGGCAATATGTAGTCTGAAATATATTTTGTTCAACAACTGCGAGTGAATCTATTACTACGAGGCTTCCCAATTGCAACACTACTAAAAGGTTCGAGCGCGTTAGACGTTAAGACACTACGATGCTTCACTTTCAGTCATTCTGCTAGACAAGATGAAAATTGAACATAGAGCGCATTTGTTCATGTTGATGTGTGACTTGATATTTAATATGGGTATTTTGATTGAGTGGTTGAATTACACTTGCTTCTGGATGGGCCACTCATGATGTTGACCCAAATCCTAAACGGGAATGCCGCTACCCTAGATGGTTACTCTGCATTTCGTCGATATTGTGTCATCCGAGGGAGTCTGCCATCTTGACTATGTGTCGATTTCTGATATTCAAAGGTATGCGTTGACTTTTTGAGCTCTGACATAGCTAACTCAGGCACTGATCCTATCCTTCTGTCACATTTGCTTACTAGACCTGCCCATTCTATTATAAAGTGAGTTATTGGTTAATCTTCAACGTACGCTTCGTTGCTAACATGTAAGCCAATCTTTCGATTCAAGACTCAGGTTGGATACGAGACGGCCTATCAACGGTGATGGTTTTGGAGTGGGATACTATCCCGTAGAGGATAATGACCCGGATACTGAAAGAGGGCCCTGTGTATACTGTGCTACGACTCCTGCTTGGAACAACCTCAATCTGGCTCGCCTCTCGGCTAAGACGAAGAGCCACTTGGTTTTCGCACATGTTCGAGCCTCGACAGCAGGGGTGCTCTCTGAAACAAACTGCCACCCATTTGTGTATCATACGCTTATGTTCATGCATAATGGTAGCATTGGTGGGTTCTCTAACATAAAAAGGACTCTGGCACAGCATCTCAAAGAGGAGTACTTCATATATGTACAGGGTGGCACTGACTCCGAATGGGTAAGTATTTCGATTTAAAATTTGCAAAGCGATACTAACTTCAAGGCATTTGCATTATTTCTGGATTGCCTCGACAAACTAGGACATGACCCTGCTTCGCCAACAGGAGCTTTCCCTGCTGCTGCAATACGGCAAGCGCTTCTGCAGACGATTGATTATATAAAGAACTGGACAAAGGCTGTTAATGGGTCTGAAAGTGAGCCTTCGCTCTTAAATTTTGCTGTCACAGATGGAAATACGGTTGTCGTTTCTCGCTATGTCACTTCCAAAACTGAAGAGGCGGCCTCGTTGCATTTTTCTAGTGGATCTCGTTTCTTTGAGTATGAACCGGGTCAGTACAGAATGGAAAGACGAGACAGGGCACAGAACATTGTTATGATAGCCTCAGAACCTCTGACTTTTGAAAGATCTGACTGGATCACCATACCCACAAACACCGTGATGACTATAAAGGAAGGGCAGACGGTCCTGATGCATCCTATACTTGACGAAAACTATCAGGATGACCCATCAATGCCGCGCAGCAGCGGGCTTGTCGAAAGCAAGGGTCTGGTCAGTCCAGTTGTAGTTGATGCTATTACTATAGCCTCTAGAGGGGTTCCTCCTTTGGAAAGAGAAGGTCGCCGAAGAGATGTCGTTGCCTAGTGCAGTCAAAGCAATGATCATTATATTTATTTATATTTCAAATCGAAATAACCTGAATGTTTCATTTTTGTATTTTTACCACCGCAAATAAAATGTGTGAGGACGTGAGTGTGCATATAGTTTTAGAGTCTGATGGAGATTGACATACGGCTGAAACTGTGTGTGAGCTGCAACTGTCCAACATTAGCTCACCAACTTACATGTAAAATGGATGCCCAGGCGCGGAATGAGTTCATATTACAAAGATATACAAAAGGTGATAGCTTATGTTTTTGATGATTTCACTAACAGTAGAAAGGAAAGTTGGTGAAGGCACATATGCGGTTGTCTCGGTAGGAAAGCAGAAGGATACGGGAAGAAAAATCGCCGTCAAAATGATCAAAGTTGGAGAATTTAAGGACGGCATAGATATGTCTGCTATCAGAGAAATCAAGTTTCTCCAGGAGCTCAGACATCCGAACGTGATTGAACTTTTGGATATATATTCTTCAGAGACAAACCTCAACATTGTTCTGGAATATCTTCCGGCTGATCTGGAGATGCTTATCAAAGAGAAGTCCATTATCTTCAGTCCTGGAGACATCAA
Organism: Sugiyamaella marilandica; assembly: GCA_030563205.1. Taxonomy (NCBI): domain Eukaryota; kingdom Fungi; phylum Ascomycota; class Dipodascomycetes; order Dipodascales; family Trichomonascaceae; genus Sugiyamaella; species Sugiyamaella marilandica. Next base: position 118,864 of record JAKUBH010000028.1, read on the forward strand.
GTCGTGGCTATTGATGACCTTGAGAGGTCTCCATCATTGTCATCGTAACTTCATATTGCATCGTGATCTGAAACCTAATAATTTACTGTTATCTCCGGATGGTCATCTGAAATTGGCGGATTTCGGTTTGGCGAGAGCTCAGCCTTCATCTCCGAGGATTGCTATGACTCCAACAGTTGTAACAAGATGGTACAGGGCGCCAGAGCTTCTGTTCGGGGCACGGCATTATACATCTTCTATCGACATCTGGTCTGTAGGAGTTATATTCGCTGAGCTCATGTTGAGGACACCTTACTTACCAGGCGCGTCAGACAGCGATCAAATCGAGGTCACATTCAGAGCACTCGGGACACCTACAGAAGAAATATGGCCATCCGTGTCGAGTTTGCCAGGTTATACTCCATGGAAACATTATCCGGTGCCCTCCAAACAAGAGTTGCAGAACAGATTTTTGGCAGCGAGTGATGCGGCCTTAGATCTTATGAATGATATGATACACCTGGATCCTGCAAAGCGGATTGACACAATACAAGCTCTCCAATCGAAATATTTCACGGAGAACCCCACTCCAACGCGGCCAGAGTACCTTCCACGACTTAAGGAAAAGGAAGACAAATGGTCTGAGCAAAAGCTACGAGAAGAGCAGAAGCAGCAAATGATCCGTGCTACTCGAGAAAAGCAAAGTGGCTAACTCCGTTCAATGCTGGGTGAGTTCTTCTACATACTCGGCAATTGCCATGCTGGAGGTCAAACCTGGGCTCTCTATATTGAGAAGATTAATGAATCCAGGATAATCTTCTTCTTCCCTGATGACGAAATCATGGAACTCTGGTGTGCCTATAATTTTTGGTCGGATGCCTGCATAGTCCGGCACTAGTGCATTTGGGTCAATCTTGATATACCGGAGTATTTCAGTTTTCGCTCGTTCCAAATTTTTTGCATTCACTTCAAGGTCATCGGGAGACTCAACCCATTCAAGATCTGGTCCAAACTTTATTCGTCCACCCAGATCAAGGGTCAGATGAGTTCCCAGTGATCCAAAATCCGACGGACATGGGTATATAAGTCGATTGACCTTTGGATGTGACGCATTATATGAGAAATAGTTGCCCTTTCCATAGTATGCCTTAACGTGCCTAGTCTTTGGCAAAAGTAGGTTGGAGATGTTGGGAGCATTGAGTCCTGCTGAGTTGATGACAATGCCAGCTTTTATGTCCATCTCTTCAGCACCAGACTTGCATGTGACTATATATCCATCACCATCATCGCATCGCCTAATAGCCGTTACACTCGTGCCAGTCGCTATGTCGCCATTATTCTGTATCTGTGCATTGTAGAAATTCATAAGTGAATGGGCAGACACTATACCAGTTGTAGGAGAATTAAGAATAGCAGCTCTTGCGATAATTGATGGTTCTATCTCCTGTGCTTTGGACAGAGGCACCCATTCCAGAGGAACGCCAGTCTCCTTTGCTCGTTCGACCATTTTGCACAAATATTCATGCTGCTTTTCGTCCTGAGCGACAATCCATTTCCCGCAGTTCCTCATTTCAATGCCATATTTAGCTCCCGCTGCATACAGCATCTGCTTCCCGCGGATACACAATTTAGTCCTTAACGAATGAGTTGCATAGTAAATCCCGGCATGAATGACTTCCGAATTACGGGAACTCGTCTCTGTTCCTAACTGCTGATGCCTTTCTAGCAGTATGACAGAATTCGACGCTCGTTTGCTAAGTCTAGCTGCAATTGCCAGACCAACAGCCCCTCCACCGATAATCAGATGGGAAAAATCAAATTTCGCCATATTCAGTTCTCCTTGAGAGATGCCTATCTATTGAGAACATGCCCAACCAAGGAGTTCTCGAGATATGCTTAAATCTAACTACACTTGGTACAACGAAATCTCCGTAGGGCAAGTCGCGAGACTTCAACTTACATCGATCCAGGGGTTGTGGTTAGCTACATCTGCGCATACCACTGTACCTAACCAACAAGCATTGGTATTAAGTTAATCTATTTACATTTTAAATATATGTAAGAAGAAGAGATTCTTTTATGAAGCAATGGACAGTTAAACGTCTCGTAGAGTTCCTTCTTGATAATAGTCAGCTATCAGGAAAGCCACGTCAAGAGATTGTGATAAGCTCAGGCGCGGGTCGCAGAACGTATCGTATCTTATGACCAGGTCCTCGTCCTCTAGTGACTGAGAACCTCCAATGCACTCTGTAACAGCGTCACCAGTTAATTCCAAGTGAAGTCCATTCAGGCTGCTACTATTTTGTTTGTGGACCTCGAGGGCACCTCTGATCTCGGCCATGATATCGTCAAAGTATCTTGTCTTGAGTTTCGTAAGAGGAGAGGTTTTGGTGTTTCCATGGCAAGGATCACAGATCCACACAACCTTATGTCCAGACTTCTGAACTGCTTTTATGTGGTTGGGAAGCAGTTCACGAATGCGGTCCGCGCCGTAGCGTGTGATTAATGTCACTCGGCCAGGCTCGAAGTCGGGATCCACAATGTTCAGGAGTTCAATTAATTCATCCGTTTTCGTAGACGGGCCAACTTTAATTCCCAGTGGATTAGCAATTCCTCGGAAAAATTCCACATGTGCACCATTAGGCTGCCTTGTTCGATCACCTATCCATACAAAATGTGCAGAAGTGTTGTACCAATTGTCTTTTCCGGATCCAACTTTTGATTTGCGGGTAAAGCTCTGCTCGAATTCTAACATCAAAGCTTCGTGAGACGTGTAAAAGTCAATTGACTGCCAAGCAGCATTGTCACCTCCTACGGTAGACATAAACGATAGTCCCTCAGAAATTCGATCCACTACCTGCTGGTACCGATCACGAATAGTGTCTTTGCGCACATGACTCAGGTCCCATTCAAATGGCTTGTGGAGATCCGCAAAGCCGTTACTGAGACTAGATCGAATAAAATTAAGAGTGGCGGCAGAGTGAAAATAGGAGCTGACCAGCCGCGACGGATCAGGAGTTCGATCTTGGGGGTGATATCCGTTGATGTTGTCTCCACGAAATGACGGAATCTCTCCATATCCCTCCACAACTTCAGTCTGCTTTGACCTCGGCTTTGCATACTGGCCAGCAATACGACCAATGCGAATAATCGGGAGCTTCGTCCCCCAAATAAGCACCAGTGACATTTGTAGCAGTACTTTCAGCTTCGCCTCGATCCTGTCTTGATTGCAATAGTCAAATAACTCTGCGCAATCACCGCCTTGCAGAATAAATGCCTTCCCTTCCGCAGCGTCCCGCAGTTTCGTTTTCAAGCTCTCAATTTCACGAGGATGCACTAAAGGAGGCAAGCTTTCGAGCTTCTCGAGAGCTCGCTCCACTGCATTGTAGTCGTCATACACAACATCCTGAGTAATGGGCTTGTCCTGCCACGAGGTTATCGACCATTCAGTGTTCTTGGTCATCGGATGAGGCCTGGTTGCAGGAAGATCATTGGATTTGGTGCGCAGCTTCGCAGCAGACTTGGCACCCTCGCTAGCTGTTAGCGGCTCCGGATCCACCACCCGGACTTTATGCTGTTTTCCCGACATGTCGTCTCCTGTTTGGTCAGAAAAGTTTCTGCCTGAATTCATGCTCACGCTTGTGGCAGTGCGGCTATCAAGTGATTTTCGGACATAGGAGATAAATAACCCCAAACGAGTAATTCCTATTAGTTAAAGTAATGCCAGACAAACAAGAAAAGCGGGAAGCACACCGGAATAACTGGCTAGTCTGTACAGTCTGTACAAATGCATCCCCAGCAAAATTAATCTGGACAATATTGAATGATACTTTACGGAAAATATATAACTTTGAAAGTAGCCTCTATTAATTTGTACTGCTAACATTTATACACTATGTACAGATACAGTGAAGCTTAGAGTCGTTCAATGACGACGGCACTAGAACCACCGCCTCCGTTGCAAATAGCAGCCACGCCAATTTTGCCGTTCTCCTGCTTGAGGACCGAGGTAAGAGTGACAAGGATTCTAGCACCACTAGCACCAAGAGGGTGACCAATTGCCACGGCACCGCCATACACATTGATCTTGGCTGGATCCAAGTTCAGAATCTTCGCATTGGCAATGCCAACAACAGAAAATGCCTCGTTGAACTCAAAATAATCCACATTCTCAATGGCAATACCGGCATGTTTGAGTGCCTTGGGAACAGCCAGAGAAGGTGCCGTAGGGAATTTGATGGGTGACTTGGCAGCATCCCCCCATCCGAGAATCTTAGCAATTGGTTTGAGTCCGAGCTCGGTAACCTTCTTCGCAGACACAAGAATAACAGCAGCTCCACCATCGTTAATAGGAGACGAGTTGGGTGCCGTCAAAGAACCATCCGACTTGAACACTGGACGAGCAGCCTTCAGCTTGTCAATATTGAGCCTTGTCACTTCCTCGTCAACAGCCACTGTAACACCTGGCTTGCCTCGAGCACCAGGAAGCTCGATGGGAGCAATTTCCTCTTTGAATTTTCCGTCAGCGTGGGCCTTCTGAGCCTTTTGGTAAGAGCCAATAGCATATTCATCTTGTGCTTCTCGGCTGATATTATGCTCGGCAGCAGTGTCCTCTCCAGCCATGCCCATGGGCTGCTCATCATAAGCATCCTGCAAACCATCCCGCTGGAGACCATCAACAATGGAGGCCCCACCGAACTTGACTCCAGTCCGACCACTAGGAAGGTAATGAGGGACGTTAGACATGGACTCGGCACCACCAGCCACCACAATATCGGCACTACCAGTGAGAATAGCTTGAGCTCCAAAGATCACAGCTTTGAGCCCAGATGCACAGACCTTATTCACAGTAGTTGCAATAGTGGCCTCCGTTAGACCTGCCTTCAAAGCAACCTGACGAGCTGGAGCCTGTCCAACATTAGCCTGATAAACGTTTCCAAATATGATCTCGTCAACATCCTCAGGTTTTATTTCAGGCACTTTAGCCAGGGCAGCTAAGGTTAGAATCATTTGCCTACGGAAGGCCATCACAAACAGTAAAATACAATCTAAAATGCTCAGTTCAGCTGGAAATCAAGATTTGAGAGATATTCAGCTAAAAAAGAACAAGATATATAATTATTCACTGGATGAAGTTTTGTGAAAGCTTTTGTCGATATGTCTATCACACGGCAAGAATTTCACAGCGAAACATACTAACCTTTCACAGCATGAGAGCCCAAGTCCACATAGCTTTGGGACGAAAGAGATCCTAAAAGACTGCCAATTGGAGTACGAGCAGCAGAGACTATATATACACTGTTCTCACTAAACGCGGTCATTTTAATGTGAAATGTTGAGTGGTTGAGGTTTATATAGGGATCAAGGTAAAGGGTTGGGCTCCGCGGACTGGCGCGCGTCAGCACAGCCCTCATGCATCATTGTTATGTAGCTATAGATAGTATTTGCTCAGTGATGATGATATGGCATATGATCTGTTTGAGATCAAGCAATGCCGAAAGGTCGAAAAGGTCAAAATGGTCAAAATGGTCAGCCGTATTTATATTAAAAATAAAATTCATTAACTATTTACAAGTGAAGAGAATTAGGTTGTCTACTCGAATGTGTCAGTCTCTGAGACATCATCATCAGAGTCGACATCCATTTCTTCTTCAGCACCCTCAGCAGGCTCGTGGTTTGGAATCACCTCCAGACCTTTATCACTCAACACCACCTTGGCAGTCTCATTGTCTTGGATTTCACCGCGCAGAATCAGAACTGCCAACTTGTTGAGTATTTCTGTCTGAATAAATCTGTTCAGTGGACGTGCTCCAAGGTCCTTCGAGTAACCGTGCTGAACTAAGTAATCATAACATTCCTCATCCAAATCCAGATGGATATTCTTGTTATTCGCCGCAAACCTCTGCTCAATTTCCTTGATTCTGAGCTCAACAATCTTTCGAATGTTCTTCTTCGTCAGTCTATTGAAAATGACCGTTGAAGAAATTCTGTTAAGGAACTCAGGCCTGAAATGAGCCCTCAATGCCTCCATTACATGTTCTCTGGTGATCTCGTCAACATGAGCCGACGTTGTCCGAGAGATGAATTCTGCTCCAAGGTTGGACGTCATGATTATGATGCAATTTGCAGCGTTGACAACCTTTCCAGAACTGCTTCGCACACGGCCATCATCCAAAACCTGTAGTAGTACTGTGAGAACCTCAGGTGCTGCCTTCTCAACCTCATCGAACAAAACAACTGAATATGGCCGCCGCGCTAATGCCTCTGTGAGAATACCTCCCTCTTCGTAACCAACATATCCTGGAGCTGCACCAAGGAGCTTGCTCGCCGACCACTTGTCTCCAAGCTCTGAGCAATCTATGCGGATCATGGCTTTCTCATCAGAAAACAAAAATCCAGCCAGCTTCTTTGCCAGCTCGGTCTTTCCTGAACCACTGAGTCCCATGAACAGGAAACTCGCTGGTGCATTGGGATTGCTTAGTCCAGACCGGCTCAATCGAATAGCGTTGGAAACAGCCTTAACGGCATCACGCTGGCCAATAACCTCTTGAGAAAGAATCTTCTCCATGTTTATAAGCTTGTTGTTTTCTGCCTGTGTGAGCTTGGACACGGGAATTCCAGTCAACCTGGCGGCGGTCTCAGCGACCTTTTCAGAATCAACTAGATCTTCCAATAAGGTTCTTTCTCTGTTTTCGTTTTCAGCCTGCAGTTCTGCAATTCTTCGCCTTACATCGGGAATAGCGAAGTATCGAAGGTCAGCAGACGCTGCAGTATCGCGCCTTCTCTCAGCGTCCTGCGCCTTGGTCTCCAACTCGTCAAGTTTCTTCTTCAATGTGTTGAGCTCTTCATGACCTTTGCGCTCTTCCTGGAACCTCTCCCGCAATGGGGCCAGTTCCTCTTCTATAGAAGCTGCTTTCTGGCGAGCAGCAGTCAATCTTTCAGCTGTGGTGCTGTCCGTCTCGGAATCTCTCTCCAGAGCCTTGATTTCAACATGCAATAACTGCAGCTGCCTTTCTAAAGTATCGAGCTGCTCTGGTCGCGAGTCTCGGGAGACCGCAACACTAGCAGCGGTCTCATCGATGAGGTCAACTGCCGAGTCTGGCAGTTTACGATAGGTGAGATATCGAGAAGCAAGCTGGGCAGCACTAACTAGTGCGCTGTCGAGAATGCGAACTCCGTGATGAAGCTCATACTTGGACTGCAATCCTCGTAAAATGGCAATGGTCTGTGGAATAGTCGGTTCTGGAACATCGATCTTCTGGAACCGTCGCTCAAACGCACCATCCTTTTCAACATGTTTTCGATACTCCTCAACGGTTGTGGCACCAATGCAGTGGAGAGTGCCACGAGCAAGCATGGGCTTAAGCAGATTTGCCGCATCGCTCTTGCCATCACCCATCAGCATATGGATCTCGTCAATAAATAATATGATCATGTCAGGGCTCTCCTCGATTTCTCGAAGAACTCCTTTAACACGCTCTTCGAAATCGCCCTGATATTTGGCACCAGCCTTCAGGGCACCCAGATCTAAAGAAAATAGCCGACAACCAGATAACACATTGGGGACATCACCGTCAATTATCCGCTGGGCGACACCCTCTACAATACTTGTTTTACCCACTCCGGGGTCACCAATCAGGCAGGGATTGGATTTCGTCCTTCTAGCAAGTACCCTTATGCATCTTCGGATCTCTTCCTCACGACCAATGACTGGATCAATTTTGCCCTCCCGAGCCATCGTAGTAAGGTCGAGAGCATATTTGGATAGGAATTCGAACTGCTGAGATGAATCGGCCATTCGAGAATCAATGCGTCTATTGCCTCGAATAGACTGAACTTGGGTTTCGATGGCCTTTGGATCCATCGACAATCCTTTTAAAAGAGAAGAAATAGACCCTTCCTTTATAAGTGCTAGTAATAAGTGATCTTGTCCAATGTATGTATCCTTTTGAGTATTTTTAATCTTAGCGGCTTCTTGAATCACTTGTTGAGCGGGAGGTGATAGCTCTGGCTGTGGAGGAGCCGGACTCTGTACAGGACTCCTCACCAGCTGCTTGTTGACAGCCCTCTCAAACGTTTGCCACTCATAGCGTGCCTTCTCCACAACTGTTTGAACATAAGATGGAGACCCATCATCATCAGGGCTCGTCATTGCTGCCAACAGATGAATGGGTGTTACCATCGCATGGCTATGGTCAGCAGCAATCTTGACCGCGTCCTGTAGGATTCGGGTCGCTCGGTCAGTCAATTGTACTTCCATGATGTATTAACAATAAAAATTGTGATTTGTTGCTTACCCTTGGATGGTTATGCCTTTATTTATAAGGGTTGAGTATGCTGCACAGAAAGTTCGAGATTATCGTGGAAAGATCTGTGCCGATCACATCCGTATGCAGGAACGTTTAGAACGACACAGAACATGGGGTGATGAGGAAATCATCTGACCAAGAGAACGATGAAATTATAGGCTGCTACGAAAGTCGTATCATATGGACATGTGGCAACCATTAATTTTTTTGTTGGCACTACACTTTGTGTTGTAGATTTCAGATATAATACAGCTGATGGCTCCAGGAAAGAAAGAACCACGTGTTTAGGCTAATTGTAGCGTGAATAAAGGTTTCCAGTTAAGTGAAGTTAGTGGTAAATCCTACTAGCATGTTTCAGCTCGTATTGCCTCCTTTTTCTCAGATAGCAAGGACCGAATGCCTAAGCAACCGGGGGGTTTCTGGAGTTATTGGTGATGCGCTAGCTTTAAAATGCGGCGATGGTGGGGCATGACATGAACAGACCAAGGATGCCAGAAATTGTAAGTCCCTGCTAACAGTATAACAATTCGCATTTGAACAAAATGGTAATTGACTGAATTGCTGCTATATGAGTGGATTCAAAAGTACGTTAGAGCAACTTACTTTGGTGGTAGTTTAACTAGTCAAATGCACTAACCTAACTCGAATTCACCTCTCGTATTGGTACACGGCTATACCAGCACTTGAGTAGTGCGCCGAAGGCAGCAAATACCTGGCAACGAAGCATCATTTGCAATCTATACCAACAAGCATCCATAAAACTACTCAACAAACTCAATACTCAAGAATCACTAAGTATAGAAACAAGTCTAAATGTTTGTCAGCGAAATCACACAAAGCAGCACACTGAAAAGTATCTGTTGCATCATCCACTTGAAACTACATTCAAAAAGCAGCATGTAATCAGCTCTACAAAAACAAAGAGGTCAACATAATCATTCGGAAGATCACTGAATGAAACATAAACATGATATTTTACAGTCCGCTATGTGCAGGCTTATTTCCTGGCAGGCTTCTTCTTGGTCTTCTCAGAGGCCTTCTCCTTGTCAGCAGTCTCCTTGAGCACTCGCTTGACAATCTTCTGCTCCTCGATCAGGAAAGCTCGTACCACCCGGTCCTTGACACAGTTGGCGCACACAGCACCTCCGTAGGCTCGCTGGACCGTCTTCTTGGGGCGCGACACAGTAGCATACTCGCGAGGTCGAAGAGCTGGAATGCCGGGAAGAGCAATACCACACTCACCGCACTTGGGTCGAGTACCGAGCTTCTTAACGTGCAAGTATCGGAGGTTTCCACCCGGAGTCTTGATGACCTTGACCCTGTTGGATCGGGTGTTGTCTTCTGTTAGTCTTCAGTTGCGACAAAACTTTCAGCAAGAATAAGCAGCCAACGTCACGACAGAATTGTACTGCAAAGGCTGCTTTCTCGGGGATCTTTTACATACATGGGTTTCTTCGTCGATAAGTCAGTCTCTGGACCATTGTGTTGATGCGACGATAACTGAAAGTTGCAATGTGAAAAGTTATGAGTGGGAAGTGCGTAGGAGTGAGTCTGAGTGTTTCCTATTCTGTCCATGTGTGACTGCTAAATTGTGCGCCAGGCCTTCTGCAGATGGGACAGCCGTACATTCAGCCGTGCACTGACATACGTGATGGCAGACTCTGTGCCATGTCAGAAAAGGTAATTTACAGAGCATCGCTTCTGGTAAGCAACTGCCTGTCAGCACGCTCTATGCTTTCGCGATAGATAAGCAAGCCCTATTCTTCTGCATTTACATGTTAGCACAATAAAAGCGCACTCTAATAATTCTTTTTTTTTGGCTGTTATTCATGAACTGTGTTACACCATTTATCATGTTAAATATTATATTATATTAATACACAGCCATCCAATGTTATTCTACGGCTGCCAAACTATCGTAGAGCTTTCTTATATTCAACATTCCAACATTCGGTAGTGAGGCTGACGTGGCCATCAAATGCCAATGTTATTACATAGCGATGTTCTGCGAGAGCACAAACTCAAGGAATTTCCACTCCAAGGCCCTAATCTACTTGTGAAATAACTTCGATGCAGTACTGATGCCGCCGCAGGTAAGCTGGTGACTATGAGCCGAGCTCTCTATGATGCGGTTGATGAGGACGAACTTGGCGATACTTGCTGTACTTTTGAATATTCTTCACGCAGTGATTTCTGCAATTCGTATTCTGCTGCGCGCGCTTGCTGGGCTTTTGTCAGAGCTATCTTGGCCTGCACTCGTTGTTGATCACGGATGGGTCCCTGATGAAGCGCCAGAGTTAATATATGACGTCAACGACAGCACCTACTTCTCTCTCCGATGCCTGCATGTTGTGAACAAACACCACGGTCGCTACCGCCGCAAATGTCGTGAGTGCGAAGGTCACTTTGGACGTAGTCGACATGCGTTTCTATATTGCGAACTAGGTGTGAATCGAACACACTTAAAATAATCAGTTCATTTGCATAGTGTCTGCTGGTGCGGCTGGCTGTATGGGGTGCGGATTGTATATAGAAGTCGGCCATCGATCGAGGGTACACTGTCATTTCGCGATCGCCATATCGCAGCAAAATTCTAGACCATAGCCAATAATAGCCGTTGTTGGTAGCAGCAGTTTGTCTACAGCTCATATTCTGCTCGACGAGTTCTGCACTGTCGCGCGTAATTGCACTCTCTGCCAGTTCCTGTCGGCGCGGTACGGCTGCTTACCCGGTACCGATATCAACGTGCTGGTATTGGTGCTTGTGGTGCTCCATCGCCTGCCAGACTTCGCAAACAGGTGTTCATTTAGCAGCTGGACAACCCCTAGTGGCATTCCGGGCGACAGAATTGCATCAATTGGTGCAGTTACTTTCCAAATAGCAGCTGTCTTGGAAATAGCTGCTAGTGTGCAGTTTGCGGAACCTATAAAGCCCCCTACAGCAGGTTCAGCAGTCTAACATGGACAACAGCCAGGAGCCGCCTGATGTGACCGTCATAGAGGGCACGGCTCCTACGTCGCCGAGCTCACACGCCCAGCCTGTGGGGATTCCAGGCCAAGAGCTTGGCGCGGAACTTCCGAATCGCCCTCCCTACCAGCCAGTTGCTGGGTCCAGTCTGCAATTGCAGACCAGACAAAGCCAGCCATCAAGCAGAAACCCCAGCCAGACCCAACTGCATCAGTATTTTGGGTCCTCATTTATGTCGTCCAACAACCAGCCAGTGCTGCCGCTTCCGTACGCGAGTTCTGTGTCGCCTGGAACTGCTGCAACATCGTCGTTCTTCTCTCCGTCGTCGGCATCACAGTTTGCTCCAAATACAAACATGCCGTCTTCCGTATCATCGTCCTACAAATCTGCCTTCCCGCCTGGAAGCTTGGGGCACTATTCGTCTTACAACCACAACAATAACTACCCCTATAATAGTGTGGGGGCTCCTGGCGGGTATGCCAATAGCTCATATAATGACAGGTCTACCCTGTATACACAGACTGTTGCTCGTGGATTTCCTGCCGAGACGTCTCCCATGAGCGGTGCTGCCAAATCACCTCGAAGCGATCCTCCTGTGGCTGTTGACAACACGTCGTCGTCTTTTCATGACAAGTCATTTGGTGGGGGCCCGACACAAAAAACGTCGTTGTTGACATCTAAGCTTGCAGCTGCAGCGAATTCAGGCTCCTCGACAGCGCCAGGGCAGCAGATCAACAGACCTATGTTCGGATACTCGACATCACATAATAACTCACGGCATAATAGTCTAGTCGGCTCTGTTCTACCTTACGGGATGCAGCATCCAATGCCCTACAGTTCGGACCCCCATAATTTCGCTTCGTCTTCAGCCAACTTTTCGAGCGCTGGACCCAGCCATTCTTCCAGTTCGATAGGCGACCCAAATGGCAGCTTGTCGCGCCAAAGCTTTCTCCCGCATCCTTCATCCACAACCACAAACATATCCATGGCGATGGCCTCAGCATCATCCTCAGCATCGTCCAGTGGCACCGTGGGCAGAGACTATTATTCGTTTCCAAGCTCCGAGCCGGCGTCGCGCAACGCAATCACTCACCCTGTGGTCACTGAGACGGTTCTTTCGGGAGACTCTCCAATGGACACTACTGACAGCCCTGACCAGCACCATCGTCCTGACGAAGCGGGTGGATTCCACGTCCACCAGGAACATCTGGATATTGCCAACTACCCAGTGCCAGATGTGTTGGTAATGCTGACGGCGCTGTTGCAAAAGATAATTGATGCCAACGATGCGCTGCATCCCCAGAACTACGAAGTGGCCGAGCCAGAAACTTCCGACAGGTTCACTGCCAACGTGTTGGCATTTCACGGTCGGAATATCCCCGCCATCAGCTTGCATGCATACTTGACTCGTATTCTCAAGTATTGTCCTACGACCAACGAAGTATTTATATCACTTCTGGTGTATTTTGACAGGATTGCCCAACGGGCTAATTCTGGCGAGTTATCGCCATCCGATGTGATGGGGAACCTGCCAGATTCTGGGCATGAGATCCATGACCACCATCAGCCTCAGTTGTTTGTCATGGACAGTTATAATATACATCGGCTAATCATTGCCGGTGTGACGGTGGCCAGCAAATTTTTCTCAGACATATTCTACAAGAACTCGAGGTACGCAAAGGTGGGTGGACTACCTGTAGAGGAGCTCAATCATTTGGAATTGCAGTTTCTCCTTTTGACGGATTTCCGGCTAATGATCACCCTGGAAGAGCTACAACGCTATGCCGATTTGCTGCTGCGGTTCTGGCAGAAAGAAGGGCATTAAATGTATTATAGACTGTATTTAATATTAAACAATCATAATAATAATAATTATAATAATAATAGCAGTTAAGAGTAACTTGATTAATTATTAATTAGTTAGTAGATGGGAGTGATTGTACATTCTGTACATATTACACTAGGCATTCTTCGACACGTCTTCTTTGAGAGTGACAATCCGATTGAGCACAATCTTATCTTTGGTGGAATCTTTGTCCATGCAAAAGTAGCCAACCCGCAATGCCTGGAATCTTACAGCTTCCGGAGCACCCGCTTTGTCGTGCCCCGAAAGAATTGCGTCATCTCCCTCACCAGACTTGATGGTCCAAGGTGACCGCTTCACCACTTCTGCAAAGCCTGTCTCAATTACAGCAGTTTTCAAAGTCGTTAAGCTGTGTGGATTAATATCCGCCAGATATCCATCAGGATGTGCCGACGGATTATCTGAGTTGAACAGCCGGTCAAACAATCGAACTTCGCTTAGCTTGATGGGCGAATTATGGTCAGCGCTTTCTGCTACCCATTGGATGAATGTCTTCGGTTTTTTGAATTCAACATCATTTTCATAATGAGCATGAATCTCAACTACTTTACCTTCATCATCCTTTTTGTAAGACGTGACCCGAATGTTGTGAGGAACTTTCAACAATCCGACAGACTTTCCGGGAGCAAGACGGAAATAGTCTGCTGACGCTTCCTCTCTAAAATCACTGCGATCAATGTATATGCGCTTGGTGAAAGGAACCTTATGTTCTCCAAATTCCGGGTTGCCAGGTTTGAACGGCACGCTGATCATTTCCAGATGTTCTTCTGGCAAATTGTCGAGTATAACGAGAACTGGGTCCGGAATCATCATCAATCGTGGTGTGGTATCTTCCAGATACTTGCGAATTGAGCTCTCGAATCGCGCAACTTGGATATTGCTGTTGTTTGTGGTTACTCCGAGTTCGGCCACAAAGTTCAAAATCGCACCCGGAGGAACCCCGCGGCGCCGAATAGCTACCAAAGTAAAAAGACGAGGGTCATCCCATCCTTTCACGATACCATCATTAACGAGTTTAAGAATTTTCCGCTTGCTCATGATGGTGCCTGTGATATTGAGCCTACCAGACTCGCGCTGCTGAGGGCGGTACACCTCTAAAGCATCACAGAGCCAATCATACGAAGTCCGCGATAAGAAGAACTCAAGGGTACATAGAGAGTGGCTGATGTTTTCAAACGAATCGACAAGACAGTGCGTGAAGTCATAGGTCGGATAGATCTTCCACTTGTCGCCAGTTCTATGGTGGGGAACATTAAGCACTCTATAGGCAACGAGATCCCACATCTGCGGATTAGGATCATCAAGGTCCTGCTTCATTCGCAGGGTCGCTTCCCCTTTTCCGTATTTACCGTCTCTCATGTTTCTGAACTCGGCCAAGTTGGTCTCCACAGAGGCTGAGCGGTGAGTACAGGGAGTACGCTGTCCTCCTTTGGTACCATCTTCGGAGATTCCTCTGTGAGCCCTCATCTCTTCAGCGGTACAAAAGCATACATATGCAAGGCCTTTTTTGATCAGCTCTTCCGCCAGCTCATAAAGCTTATCAAAGTAATCGGATGAATAAGTGATCTTCCAAGGTTTGAAACCGAGCCAATCAATAATATCCTTTATGGACTCAAAGTACTGCTCCTCCTCTGCTTCAGGATTGGTGTCGTCAAATCGTAGATAACATTTACCGCCATGAAACTGGGCATATCCAAAGTTGATTGCGATGGCCTTACTGTGACCAATATGGAGATATCCATTGGGCTCGGGTGGGAATCGTGTAAATACCTTGCCACCCGTGAATGCCAGATGCTCCTTCATCCTCTCAGGATAACGCTGCTTGTTCTCACCAGGCTTGTGAAGACTGCCTAGGAATCCCTCCGTAAACATTGATCGTGCAGAAACCGGTGCCGAGCTTGCTTTATCTGGGGCCTGTTCGGCCGATTTTGAAGCCACAGCACCCTTTTTAGATGTCTCCTTCTTCTTTACGAGATCACGGTCATCCTTTGGACCAAGCAAAGCCAAGATCTGTTCGTCGATGATAGGCTTCACTAGAGCTGGATTAGCCCATTTCAACTCTGGGAGATTCTTAACTGCTACGATCACCGAAGGAACAGCTTTATACCGTTTTTCTTCTATGTTGGCCTTGTTGTCTGCAATGTACTTCGCGATGGCTGCCTTAACCTCTTCCTCAGATACTTCAATACCAACTCCAGCCTCTCGCTTAAGTTCCTCACTATCAATCGTAGGAGCAGCCTTCGCCACGTAGTTCCATGCCGAAGTCACCTGAAGATTTGTCTTAATGCTGCCATCTGCAATCAGCTTTGTGACAATCACGCGAAAAGATTTGGCAGGATCAACAGCATCCTTTGAAATTGATGCCAAGTGGTGCAACGCATTGGCGATGTTCGAGGAAACAGGGATGCCATCAAAGCTTGCTTCATCGCAGATATCGCTTAGCGCTCCTGCAATCTTGCTGTTCTTTACAACCTCTTTCGCCTTGGGCTCGGCCAGTCCGAGAACTCGCTCGAATTTCTCTACCAATTCGTCAGACATACCAAGATGACTAGTGATGTAAAACTTGGGTTGACGACACAGATGCTGAAAACATGTGGGTAAGGGCAAAATACAGGAGATGACAAGATAACGGTGACTCAGAATGAACTTGAAACAGCCATAGCCACACGCAGGCTTATCTTGGCATATAATGATTCCCTCTAGTTGTATTTGGGTTGATTCCTCCCCCTGACCTTCATTACTTTTGTGGTTCAGCTAGGATTAGACAGGCTAACCTTTGGTGATGGTAGCGCATCAGAGGCCTGTTAGCAAAAAACGTAAACTAGACTTGGCCGAAAGGCAAGTATTCTAATTGTAACTATTCAAAGCAGAGTAGAGTTAGATAGGATTCGTATAATACAGCGCATTACCAAATGACGTATGCACCGATGTTGATTGTTTAAAGCCAACTTAAAGCCCCATGTATTCGATGAACGTGTAATTCTGCATGCTTGTGGATATAGCAAAAAAAAATACTATGCTTGACCAGCCAGTACCTATCTAGAACTTTGCGTTAAACTGACTGTCCGAGAGTTCTAAAGGAAACGATGAAGTACCGTACAGCATCTCGTGCATCGACTGAGATCGGCTGAGATCGACTGATGAAGAACCCAGACAGCAACTGCGGAGTTGACGACCTGGCCATATCGAATGGCAACACCAATATCTCTCCTGGCCTTCCATACCTTCAATAGCGTTATCCACCTCCCAACTTTTCCAAAACTTCTCTTTCTTTTCTTCCTCACCATAGAAGAACGGCATCGCAGCTGTCAGAGCCGCATTCAGGGGTACACATTTCTTACTCTATTTGGGACGCGGAGTTGAGCTTACATGAGCCAATATCCTATTGATCTGAGAAGAAAGTCTGTAGAATCTGCGATATCATTAGAGTACAGAAAACTTGAGGGAAATTGGGGCAACAGAGTTTCTAAATTATGAGCAAGACTTCAAGATCGTCTGTATTTTGACGGAGAATGTCTGCAGTTGCTACCACAGAAGACAAACGCAAATAAGCAGACCAACGACCAACCAAAATGAGGCATAGCTATCTCAGTCTATATTATTCTATTTGCGGAGTTATAACATGTGTGGCATTTGCAACATCAGGCAACAAACGCCGGCTGGCGCGGGCTAACTGGAGCTGCCAAAGAATCCCTAACCTACTCCACACAACGGAGGGTGCAGACCCACATTAGAGTCGGCGTATTATTATCTCCATTCCTCCCGACCTCATGAGCGACCACAAACTTGCCGGGTCGCGATTTCTCTTTCGCCAGCTAAACCGATCTTCTCTGTATTCTACACTGGTCAACTCTGTACAGGTTTGTGTATCATGTGATGGGATCTGAGTTAACAATAGAATGTGAAGATGGGCGAACCAGTTCTTCAGTGTGAGTAACCACCTAACAGACCGAGGTTCCTAACCAAGATTATGACGTTACAGTATATCGAGAGGACTTGGATAATCTCCGTGATAGAGAATGGCTTAATG
Organism: Sugiyamaella marilandica; assembly: GCA_030563205.1. Taxonomy (NCBI): domain Eukaryota; kingdom Fungi; phylum Ascomycota; class Dipodascomycetes; order Dipodascales; family Trichomonascaceae; genus Sugiyamaella; species Sugiyamaella marilandica. The sequence goes on from JAKUBH010000028.1 coordinate 136,013, forward strand.
ATAATAATATTTCATTCTTCTATGAGTATCTAGAGCGCACAAGACTGCTCAAGTTCGCCGATTCTGGAACCATTGTCCTCCTAAAGCCTTCCATGGCATATTTATTATTGCACTTCGAAGGAGATGTTGCCAGTTTGGAAGGGTCTGCCCTGCCCAAATTGAAGCAAGCACGGTTCATTTTTCTTCCTATTAATGACAACCCTGATGTGGGGGCCATTGAAGGAGGCCTGCATTGGTCACTATTAGTTGTAAGCCGGCTAGACGGCAAATGTCTCTATTATGACACCATGAACTTATCAAATTATGATGTGTCTGTTAAAACATGTGAAAGACTTTCTCAGCTGTTGGGATATCAGCTGGAGTTCGTGCCGGTGTCCACACCTCAGCAGGTTAACAATTCGGATTGTGGGGTATTTGTTTGTGAGATTACGGCGCTTTTTGTCGATAGATTGATAAATGCACAGGAAGACAGTAGTATAAGTTTGGGACTCCGGAGAGTGTCCCTGTCTTCTTCAAAGGGCCGCAAGCTTCAGCTGAGTATTATCCTACAGTTATTGGAGGAGCGCAAGACGCCAGACTCTGACAAGTCTGTTAGCAGCACCACGGAGGAAACCAACGGAACAGCGATCCTAGGAGAATAAGATTGACAGCACCATCTGAAAGTCAAAGACTATTAATTTCTTTTTTTCATGTTACAATGCATTATACACGACAGTTGGAAATCTGGAAGACCAAAATATCTTCAGCTCCACAAGCAGTCAATCTATCCATAACCTCAGCGATGCGTGATCGCTCTACCATACTGCTGACCGCGACCCACCCTTCAGTTTCTAGAGGGGAAACAGTAGCAGCTCGTCGTCCTGGTGTGATGGTAAGCAGCTCAGGAAGTGAGCTACGTGGAGCATTGTAGTTGCACAGCACATATTTGTTGGCGGCAAGCACTCCACTGATTCGAGACACTATGATATCTGCGACATCAGGGTGAGTGGGATGCTTAGAGCCAATGAGATGAGCTGAGGTTGTCAGAACTGTATCAATGGGTTTGAGCCCAGCAGCACGCATAGTCTCACCGCTCTCGACGAGGTCCACAATTGCATCGGCTACACCCAAGGCGACAGCAGCTTCGACACTTCCACCGACATATTTGATGACGGTTTGTAGAGGTTCCCCTGCCTTTTTTCCTTCTAGAGCCTCGAAATACTGGGTAGTGAGATTTGTAAATGAAGTGACGACTGTTTTTCCAATAAGCTCCTTTGGATCATCTATAGGACCACTGGCAGGAACCTGAACTTGCAGCGAGCATTTACCAAAGCCGAGATCTAACAGATTGGTGCACTGAACTTTACTTTCCGCCACTTGATCGATACCAGTTATGCCAAGCGAACACCGGCCCTCTCCGACGAATCGAGGGATATCAGCAGCTGGGAGAAATACCAGAGCCACTGGCAAGCTGGTGGAAATAGCTATGTCAAGCCTATTGCTTCTGTGGAATTGAATATCGGCTCCGTTGAGCAGCTGTATGGCCTTTTCATAGAGTCGACCCTCTGTTGTTAAAACGAGATCGCAAAAGGCGGTCTATTTACTCACTTTTTGGGACTGCAAACAGCAGCTTGTCTGTGAGATGATTGACGAGATCCATAGTCGTCAAAAGTTTACTGTGAGTCAATGGAAAATGTCAGTCATCACCAACGTGCACAGGGCAAGGGCACTGCATCGAAGACGATGCAGCTCTTACGGGTGAGCTCAGGGAAGCCGACATGGACATGCTTTGCGGAGTTTGATCACAAGAAGTTGGTTCAGGAATACCTGTGAATTGAGCGGTGATCTCTCGATTACTAGGGAGACCTATGAGAACGGATAAGGAGGAGGAGGCTTCACTAGACAATGAAATAGCTCTAGATGGTGGAATGCAGAAACGGGCTAGCGTACAAGGCATCAAGATAGAAAGCATTCGGATATAGATTGTATAGTTTTACATTTAATCTATATGTAGTTGTGACTTACTATTTCAAAAAATTGTATATAGTCGATGGAGAGCAGCACACGGTGACAATCGACGAAACCTACATTACCCCCTGAGACGACATAGTACGGCTGAAACTTACCTCAACAGGAAGTCTGTGACTGTCAACCATATTCGGGAGAGAGTTGCCTATTTGGGAGAAAGATTTTGCGACTCTAGCTAGCACACTTTCAACATCTTCCTTCAGCGTTCTCACTGTAACTGACAGAATCAATCACAAAACAAAATGGTACGTATGGCAACAAGCTGGTGCTAGAGTTCGCGGTGTCATTTTATTAGCTGTCGCTGTTCTCTGCTCTAAATGGAGTCTATCATAGACGTGGCAGATGTGACGGCAGACAGGCTGTCAGCAGACTGTAGATTGAGACATGAGAATCTATTGGACTAGTTTGAAGGTCGCGTTCAGATCTAACTCTAGGATACTAAAACTCCTGTCAAGCTCGCCAAGGTGACCAAGGTTCTGGGCCGAACTGGATCTCGAGGTGGTGTGACCCAGGTCCGCGTTGAGTTCATCGATGATCAGAAGCGAAGCATTGTACGAAACGTCAAGGGCCCCGTTCGAGTGGACGATATCCTGTGCCTCATGGAGTCCGAGCGTGAGGCCCGCCGACTCCGATAGATGGTGTCATGTATCAAAATATCTTCAGCGGTTTTGCTGAATCACGACTCATTTAGGATGTAATTACATGTCTGTCATGCTTACGATGAGTAGGTCCGTGTAGGGTTGTCACGAGGAACGTAGAACTGTACTAGACATGACCAGAGACGGAGTTCTGTGATCAGATAGAGCGAGTTATCCTGTGCAAAATGAAAATTAAAAGTCCCTATTGCCGAATGTGAAATTTCACTCCTGAGCGACATCTAATTCTAACTGCAATTAGCAGGTTATTGCAACGTGTGAACTGATGTCGTATGCCAGTGATGACGAGTCAGTGACATTCTCGAGATTGACATGTTGGCATAATTTACGTAGTAAACATTCTGTCGTACTCATATCCGGGAAGGGCACTCCGAGGCTGAAAGATACATGGGCCATCGATAAGAAAGAAAAACCGCTTTTTTTTTTCGTCGAAAAACGTGTAATGACATACATTAATTTCCCTATCTACCACCCTAAAGCCGTCTACTGGAAGCTAGCTAGTTACATGTAATAAACAGAAGCATTTTAAAGCGAGTTTTTAGATATGCTCCTACTTCATAGCACTCACTATCGTAGCCACACCAAGTGCCACCGTAGTGGTCATGCAGTTTCATGCATGGAACAATAACCGTTTCTTTACTCACGGTGTATAAACAGCAACTGTCACTACCACTCCCTCGATCACACCGGCAACGCTGTCCATCAACATGTCGATCCATCTCACTGCTCAGTGCCGTCCACACTCGCACCGGCGTCCGACTGCAAAAAAAGAAGAAGTCCGTGCATGGATGACGTGAACGACGCTGGGCTGACGCCATTGCATCAACGATTTATCAAATATGCTCGAAGACCGCATTGCGCCGTGCCATCAGCATCGAGGACAACTAAGCCCCTGCATACTTGCCATCGCCATCGGGAGCACAACAAACAGCGCTGTCGTTATCGTGTGCCCCAAGCACCTCATAAAAAAGGTCGCTAAATGGTAAAGTGCCCACCATTTAGGCAGGAAGCCCTTCCTAATCGGGCAGAAAGCCGTTCCCATCGGAATCCCTACGGGCAAGGGTAACGCATTGGGGGTCACCCGGCCACTATCCCCAGCTTATATGTAGGATAGCGAGCGCTCGTGAATGCCGGTTGACTTTTCTCCTTATTTATTTGTTCTTGTAGACTAGTATTTATTTGACGGTGAGCCGTTGCTGGAGGTTTCTGATTTCATTTTGCTCCTACCGGGCTTATCATATCACACTGCAAAATAGTGGGATAGCTGCCACATTTTTTTTTTACTTGGTAACGGCGTTGGAGCGACGCTGACAGCACATCAACAGAAACCTTTTGAAGACAACAGTAGCAGCATCCAGACAAGTCGAGTTTTACTGTCGAGCCGACAACACACAACTAGGATGTCGCGGCCTCAGTCGCAACCACAGTCGCGCGTACAGTCGCCCCGAACTGACGTGGTTGCGCCTTTTTTGTCACGGCACAAATTTGCATCCCCTGGGTCGTCTAGAGACCAGTCACCCAGCATCAGCCCCCGAATGGGCCCCGTGGAGGCTCGCAAAGTGTTGGAGACGGCCGCAGACGCTGTTGTGAATGAGCCGTCGTCGAAGAATGACGACACGCTGATTACACCCACCACGTCGCCCAGGGACCACCCCGACTCGAGTAGTGGGGGGCTGACGTCATTCGACCTGGTGAACCAGCGCCAGCACAAGAACTACTGCTACCGGCATCACCCTGACGTGACGTGTAATAGACAGGCAGATGCCACCCAGATGAAGGAGCTGCAAACTGAGATGGATACCGTCGACGTCGAGGACCGTGAGGCCATCAACCATGTGTGGTCTATTTTCAGCGCAGCACCCTCGCAGCAGCGCATGCTGATTCTCAAGGGCATCCTGGCTCAGTGCTGCTTCCCACAGCTGTCAGTAGTGTCGTCGCTGGTCAATAATCTGATCCGCATCGACTTTCTGAGCGCGCTGCCCACGGAGCTGTCATTCAAGATCCTGTCGTATTTGGACAGCGAGTCGCTGTGTCGCGCGGCCCAGGTGAGCCGGCACTGGCGGCGACTGGCCGACGACGATGTAGTGTGGCATCGTATGTGTGAGCAGCACATTGACAAGAAATGCACAAAATGTGGATGGGGCCTACCGCTGCTGGAGAAGAAGCGACTTCGAGACTCCAAGCGAGCCATAGAGCTGAGAGCCACTGGTAAGCTGGTGCCTGATGAGGGCAGCGACAACCAGAGCTCCAGCGAAAGCCATCAGCATGACAATGAAAATGAGAAAAAGCGGCTGCTGGAGGACGAGGCAGGGGCAGTCGAGAGCGCGAAGAAGCGCAAAACGCGGCCGTGGAAGGAGGTCTACTCGGAGCGCTACAAGATCGAGCGCAACTGGCGTGATGGCAGGTACCAGCTGCGCGAGTTCCGCGACTCGACAGCAGTATTGTGTCTGCAGTTCGACGACCAGTACCTGATCACTGGCAATTACGACGGCAAGATCAAGGTATGGGATGTCGACTCGGGTCAGCTGGTGCGCACGCTGTCGGGCCATTTGCAGGCTGTCAGCGGACTCAAGTTTGACCAGTCGAAGCTCATCAGCGGCAGCTGGGACCGCACGGTGCGAGTGTGGAACTATCGCAATGGCGAGTGCGTGAGCACGTTCCGTGGCCATGAAGAAAAGGTGCTGTGCATCGACTTCCACGGCAAGACCATTGCGTCGGGAGCAGCAGACAACCATGTCAAGGTGTGGAACTTTGAGCAGAAGTCGTGCTTCACGCTGCGAGGCCACCGGGAATGGGTGCACAGCGTGAGGATCCATCCCCAGTCCAACACGTTGTTCAGCGCGTCCGAAGACGTGACTGTGCGGATGTGGGACCTGCAGACCAAGCAGTGCGTACGAGTGTTTGGCGCTGAAAGTGTACAGTTTGGCCATGTTGCTCAGATCCAGCAGGTGATTCCACTGACTCTAGATCACCTAGAACTGGACGACAGCGGGGACAAGGAGTGCATCAGGACGGACCAACCAGAAGAGAGGGTTGACCGGCGAGCAGCGGACCACCGGGCTGGCGAAGTGTCGAGCACGCCAGAGCTGTCGTTGACGCCAGCTGTGGAGAATGCTGTCAATGGCTCCAGTGGCCCCGAGGCGGCAATGTCGCTGGTGTCGAAGCACTCGCGCAGTGGACGCCAGCCCACACATATTCTCACGTCGTCGCTCGACAACACCATCAAGCTGTGGGACATCAGCACCGGCAGGTGTCTGCATACGTTTTTCGGGCATGTGGAAGGTGTGTGGAGTATAGCGGCTGACACGTTTAGGATTGTGAGTGGAGCCCACGACAAGCTAGTTAAGATATGGGACGTGCAGAGCGGAAACTGCTGGCACACTTTTTCGGGACACACAAGCCCTGTGTGTTGTGTCGGGCTTAGCGACACGCGGTTTGCTAGTGGTGGGGACGACGGAGTGGTCAAGATGTACTGTTTTGACGACTTCGATGTATAGGTATTTATTGTGATGAACGTTATTATGCGGTGTTGGAGCAGGTTACAACAGAGTAATAAAATTGTGGTTTAATAATTGAGATAGAGTGTTTAGTTGGATTTCATAAAACATCCTTTCTTGTCCTGCAATTCTTTTACTGATCGTACTTTATATTGGATTGCACTATTTATAGACTGCTTTCGAATTCTTTTGAATTATTTCTTGCTACATTCAATTGTGCAGCGTTGCTACTGGACTTTGATATATTGGCATGCATGACTGGTCCTGAACTGCGTTGAGTATTTCCTTTAGTTTATATATACTTGAACAGATCTGGCAAGAGAATTAGTCGGAGTGCTAGAAAAGTGAAACTGCCATGTATGTAGTCTGTTGGAAACCTACTTGATATTGATATTAGTACGTCTAATGAATCGGAATGAAATCATCTCGGTTATCAAGTTTAAACGCGGCTACTAAATGACATATAAAGGACGAAATTCGATATGCACCATCATATATATGTCGTCATACACAATGATATTTTGAGCTGTACTTCAGATATGCATAGTTAAATATATGCAAGCTGTTGCACTCGATAGTTGCTAATTTCGCAATTCGGACGCGCCCGGGCAACTGCTGCGCAGTTGAGGCTAGGATACGTAACATAGGTGAATAGCGCACATTCAACTGCGCAGCAATTGCTCCAGCGCGATGGAGCCGCAAAACTAGTCAGGATTTTTTTTTGAGATCAATCTGCGTCCGAATGCATGATCGTCGCATTCATTGCAATGAACATCGCAGGATTCTCTTAAGCACCGCACGGATCCAATCTAGATACCGCTAGCGGAATTACTACCCGAAGAGGCATTTGTTTAACTTTAACCTGTGGGGTTGTCTACTAATCAAGCTTAGCTGGACGTCCCCCAAACTTGATTACTAGCGTACAGTTGTAACGGCAGGAAGTGGCAGACGGCGCTCTTAGTTGCTGTATTTGATTGCTGGTTACGGAATATTGCTATGGGCGATTTCAAGCAATGGGCGATCTGGCACCGATTGTGTGCTGCTGGAATGCCCCGCACGCAGCCGCGGCGAAATCCGTTCTTTTTTCGCTTGCAGCCAGCCAGCCAGCCATGGCAGTCGTGCCCACCTAAAAAAAACGGCCAGGTGCGGAATATCTGCTCGCAAACATCGACATAGATCAGCTACAGACTAGCCGGAAAAACATGTGCTAAAAAGTAACCATGCAGCAGTGAGGGGTAGCGCAGATCACGCTAATGCCAGACCGGCTCGATCGGCGCCTAGCAGCATATAGGCTAAGGGTGGTCCCTGAATTGGCGTCGCCCAGCCATAAAAGACATGGGTAAGGCAATTTTGGGTGTCGCGAGCCGACAGACAATGAAGATACGCGGCAAAGGTCGTTTATTGTATGTGACAAATACCGCCAATCGCAAACCACAATGATTGTAGAAAACAAACTATAAGCGAAAACAACAGCGATGGGATAGGAAACAGGATTATTTAAAAAATAGTTAATGATAAGACAAGTGATAGGCTTGTTGGGAAGATCACCGCTGTCAGCGCCCGGCGTTCTCGGCGAGCACGGCACATCCATGGCAGGCATAGTAGCAATAGTATATTTTATGTTGTGATGTTAGTATTGCCCCACCTTCCAGGATGGGCGTGGGCTGGCGCCATGCACAGAACAGCCGTGCATGCATAACTATCGGCTGTGCAGCAGTCCCCTGCGCGGCTAGTATCCAAGATAGAGTTACGGGCAGTGGTGATGTGATGATACGCTAGGTTCCCCCTGCTGCACCGCACAACAAACAGACTAGCCCACTAATCCACAACACAATGATCTAATCTAAGCCAGCCATTTGAGCTAGAACACGTCTTAATGGCGAGTAACCACCCACCACAGTGTGTGCGCCCATGGATCGGATAAAGTTGGAATGCAGTGTACGGAAAAATGGCCGACGGTTGCGGTAGGTACGTGCCGATCGCAAGCGCCTCTGTATTGGTGCAGCAGGTGCCCCGCACCACGCCTTTGAGATCGACATGCAGCTGCGGGTGAACCCTAAATGACGGGTACAAAAACGCACCGCTAGAGCAAGCCGAGACATACCAAAGCACGACCAAGACATCACCATGACACAAAGCAGAGTCCATCTAAACCATCACAAAGGACTGCTGCACACAACAAGGTAGCAGAACAGCCGGCAGCACCAAACATCACAGCCACTGTATCGGCGCCAAGAACAGCCCACCTCCGCTCGCTAGCTCGCGCGAGCTGCTAACCTTTACCAGCATCTAGTTTCCTTACTCGCATCTTTGTTAATCCAGCACCGCGGCATCTGTCAGCCGCCAGGCAGATAGCTCCTGTGCACAGAAGAAACAAACAAAAAGGTCGACGGACGGTGGGGGTGGCCGGGTGGGTACCGCCGAGATATGTCGCCGAGATATGTCGCAGCAAATCCCCTGGCTGGTGGCGGAGCGCCAGAGCCGGCAACCGATCACCAAAAGCTGCTAAGTTGGCCAGCAATTTGTTGAGTGCCGTAGTGGTGGAGATGGGGCAATTTGGCAGGCCACTTTATCAAACTCTGTTTTAAGTGAGTGATCGCCAGTCATTGTTCCTGTTTAAAGGCGCTTGTGCAGCCACATTGCTTTTTAGTGGTACGAGTGGGCTTGCTTTTTGTCGGGTCGCTCGTCCTGCTACTTGGCCATCGCGCGCGTACTACAAATACTAAACATTTCGCTCGCGCACTGACACTTTTTGACAGTTGCAAAGGTGAGTATAAAAAATGTTCAATTGTGGTGGGAGTTGGGCGTCGCAGTTTGAAGACAGCCACAGCAGAAGCGAGCAGTGAACACAGCGATGAGGTATGCAGATACAATGACGGTGATGGACTTTAATCTGTAGTGGACCGGCAACTGCTCATTGCCGGCTCCAGCTGATAGCGAATACAATGAATACGATGGGCTATGATGAACCAGCAAGTCGCCTGGTTTCAGGGAGGAGCTATTGATATATCGTTTATTTTGCTATTAAGCGCCGACAGGAACACAGAAGCTTAGTAACAGCCAACATTATGGTGAAAATACCGGGGAAAAAAAAACCTCATAGATAGATAGTACGGATGGCTCTGATAGGCATTGCTCACAAGAAAGCTCGTGGTCCTGCTGTTTCAGCTCATATTTTTCAGTTGTCATGTTTCAGCAGACCTCGAGGAGTTTCTACCGTGTATCCAGGCTATCCGGCTATCAGTAATCTCGAGTGTTATCAGCAGCTCAATGCTCTCTCACTATGGCGGCTATTGCAGGGTTCGACGGGCGATGGCGCATGACAGTGAGATTACAAGCAGCTGAGCAAAAGTTGCAGCACTTTTCTTTTATTTGTCTGTGTTTTCTTGTGTTTTCTTGTGTTTGCTTGTGCTTGTTGGTTGGATTGCTTGTGCTGAGTTATGTGCTGTGCCCTACTTGTGTTGTTGGCTGTTGTCTATCGTAGCTGTCGCTGTCGCAGTCGCTTGATCGTTATCTGTGTAGCCTGGTCTGGTGTGATGTGCTGTCGCTGGCTGTGGCAGGCCCTAACCGCTGCTGCCTGCGGACGTGAGCTAACGCAGAAAATTATTTTTTCTTGTCATTTGCAGGCCCGGAAAAAAGCAACTGTGCAACTCCCTTGCCCGCGTCGCCCACTAATACGGCATCCCGCAGCAGAAAAAACAACTTCTGCTGGGCAGCACTGCTCCGCGTGGCATTATTTGTTCGGTGCGTCGTCTATCACTATCTCCTTGCATCCGGGTTTTTTTTTTTAATTTCTCATTCATAACTTCGACTGCTGAGGTTGTCGGCCGGACGACCTTCTCTGTGCTGCGTCCAGTTAACTGGCCAGAGACGACGTCCTTCATAATCTTCGAGGACTCCCATAACCACCGGCACTGCACCGGCTTCCTTTTATTGGGCATATTTCACTGATTGTTGCTGCTGGCTATCTCGGCACCGCCATCCACGGATATGATAATGCTGTCCCGAGTCCATCACCAGCACAGTCAGGAACCACCGGGTTCCGCAGCATCGCAGCCGGCTCCGTCGCCGCTCATTAGACCCGAGAGTCCGCTCCACAAGTCGCAGAGTGGGCCCATGTTGGGCGCTCCGCTGGGCAACATTGTGCATCATCACCATCATGGTCTAGATAAGGTATACATTCCAGGCCAGTATACTGAGAGGTCCACTGCATACCTCCACAAGCACCGTCGAGGCGGTTTCATCAGGAGCGATGGGAGCGCTGGAACTGGTGCTGGAGCTGCTTCTAGCGAGCTCTCTGGAGCTGCTCTGGTGGACGGCAAGGCTGCTGCTGCTGCTGCTACTGCTGCCAGCCATGGTACCGTAAGTTCCGGTACCAGCTCGACTGGTTTGGCCAGTTTGACTGGCTCGACGGGTTCATCGGCTGTGTCTTCTATGGGTGCTGGTCGTTCTGGAGCTTCTGCTGGCTCCGCGGGAACTCCTCTTAGCACCCCTGGTACTGCTGGTATTGCGACCATTGCTGACACTACTGGCACCGTCAACCTTGAGAGCGTCAGTGCAGCGGCAGCTGCTGCTGCGCGTGCGGTGCCGGCGCTGGTTGACAATGCGACCATCAAGGAGCCGTCTTCACAGTCGTCGTCCGACGACGACGACCCGTCGCGGCCCAAAATGATCCGCAAAAAATCAGGCGAGCTTGTCAAGTCGTCGCTGCGTCTGCCCTCACTGCTGCGCACCCACAGCATGCCCACCAAAATGGTGCACTTCGACACCAAGCTCGAGCATGTCCGCCGGTTCAGCCGCCGCGAGCGCCCGACTGCGGTCAGCCTGGGGTCGACGCCTGTCAAGGAAAAGGTGTCGTTCCAATGGGTGTCGTCGGGCTCGAGTAGCAGCAGCGACTCGCGTGACGAGGGCGACTCTGAGTCGGATTCGTCATCGGACTCGGAGGCCGAGGACTACACAGAGCCCGTGGGGGCTGCTGCTGGACGTCACCGCTACGGCAGACAGCGCCACGTCAAGTGGCAGATCGCGACGCCAAACCTATCACACCACGGTGACTCGCCGTGCGGGTCGTCGCCAGACTGCATGGTGCACCTCGACAGCGTGTTTCTGTCGGGTGACAACGAGAGTCTGATTGGCCATGTCAACGTGCGCAACATCTCGTTCCAGAAATCTGTGGCGGTGCGCTATACGACAGACTTCTGGAAGACGTCGACCGAGGTGGTGGCTGACTATAATGGCGACGTCCGCCGACGGACTGTCAGGCAGGGCTTCGACAGGTTCACCTTTTCGATCCGCCTAGCCGACCTGCACCTGCTGCAGCTGCCCACGAAGTCGCTGTATTTCTGCATCCGCTACGAGTGCGGGGGCCGCCAGTTCTGGGACAACAACGGCTCGCTCAACTACGAGGTGCTGTTCACGCAGGTGACCACCGACCCAGCAAAGCCGTTTCCGGCTGCTAACGGTGGTGCGCTGAGCACCAATGCTTCTGCTCGTGACAGTTTCACGTTCGGCAGTGGCAGTGTGGGCGCTGGGAATGGTGCTAGTGGTGTTGGACGGGCTCAGACTCGCAACGGTTCGGTGGGTGGATCTGGTCGAACCCCGCTGAAGCACCATCGTCGCAATCGGACGGAGCCCACAACTGAGAGTCTGTACTACGATGACAGCACTGACTACGACAGCCACGACAGCTACTACGGGCCTGGTTTTGGGCACGACATTGCTGCCGACCTGTTCGACACGGTGCGGATCTCGGATGTAGACAGACTGTCGTCGCCCACCAAGTCTGGTAATAGCAAGCTCACATCGCGTTACGATTTTGGTGCCTCTTTGTACGCTGCTCTGGCTCGCAAACCCGCTTATAATGACGGCCGAGCACCCGCTGATGGAGGCGACGGCGAGGGCGACGAAGGGGCTGGTTCCGTCGACGCCAGAGCTGTTGCGGGGTCGCCAGATGCTCATTCCCGCTCGGATTCCAACTCGAGCTCTGACTCGGACGACGAGGAAGAGAGCTCGTCTAGATCTTTTGTGTTCCCGGCACGGGCCACCCGAGGCAGCGCGCAGAAGGATTCGGCCCGTCCTGCATGGGACTCGATGTCGTACAACGACATAATCAACAAGTACTGCTTTTTCCAGGACTCGCCTCCAAAAGCAACCGATTCGCGGAGGTCGCTCGCCAAATCAAAGCCCCCTATGCCGGTATTCTCGCCCTCTGCCAGCTCGCCTGCATTGGTGCCTCAGTCTGCGATGGCCGCCGCCACCGCTGCACAACAATCCAGCATCATCTCTTCTGTCATAGTGAGCAGCCCCTCGCCGCCTCTCACTCCTAATGCATTTTCGCCTCCATCTGCTCAATCCGAGCAGGCTTCCGCGGAGCCGATGATTGATGTTTCCAGAAAGCCTGTCGAGGTTTAGTTGACTGGTCTTTCTGGCTCTCTTTTTTTCTGTGTGTGTGAATGTGTTGTGTTATTTATTGCTCGTCGCTCATAGTGGTCGTTCTTTGTACCGTATCTATTTATTTGTATATAGCAAATGTGCACTGTACAAAAAATTCACAAAAAGTTCACAAAAAGTCTACGCAATGTCCAAAAGAGCCCTGCAATGTGCGTGTATTTATTTTGACCTTGTCGCAAGATGCTGCTGATGTTGCTGGAATAACAATTTTTTATCTTGAGACTCCGTCGTGCTGTGGCAACTGCTCTGCAGTTGATGCGAGAACTCTTTTTTTCATGTTGAACGAGTAACAACACTATAGAGCTTTTTTTTCATAAGTTAACCTAGTCAAACTCCAGCCGCCCAGCTCAGGGGGAAATACCCTTGCTTGTTTGGGAGTACCCTAATATCAACTTTTTTGCTGTTCAGCTTCAGCCGTCTGAAAAATATTCTGCGTGCTGCTTTTGTCTGCCATCCACAAGTACCTTGGCAAATGTCCTCCTTCAAGTCGTGGCATTTAGATTCCAGGATATCTCAGGCACTGGCCCAGCAGGGGTTTGAGGAGCCGACTCCTATACAGGAAGCTGCCATCCCGCTGGCCCTGAATGAGAAAAAGGACATCGTGGCCAGCGCTCGCACTGGATCTGGCAAGACCGCTGCCTACTTGATCCCTATAGTCCAGTCTATTCTTGACCGCCACCAACAAGACTCCAACGCTGCGACACGCGCGTTGATATTGGTTCCCACCAAGGAGCTCGCAGACCAGGTGGTCAAGATGGCACTGAAACTGACCATCTATTGCTCCAAGGTGGTGCAGGTTGTCAGCATTGCGCAACAGGCCAGCGAGCAGGTCCAGAGCTCTCTGCTTGCTGAGGCCCCCGCAATAGTCGTGGCCACACCGGCCCGAGCGCTTGTCCATATCCAGAAGGGCAACATAGATGCATCCCAGCTGCAGTATTTTGTAATAGACGAAGCTGACCTGGTGCTTTCTTACGGATATGAGGACGATCTCAGCCAGCTGGCAGATGTTCTCCCCAATACCATGCAAACCTGGCTGATGAGTGCCACTATGGGTGATGATACAGACGTAATCAAGGCAAGGTTCTGCCGAAACGTGGCTGTTTTGAAACTCCAGGACACCGTATCGTCAGACCAGCTGGTGCAGTATTTTGTCAAATGCAGCGAGTTTGACAAGTTCCTCCTCGCATATGTTATATTCAAGCTGAATCTTGTCAAGGGGAAGACAATTCTTTTTGTCAACGATATTGACAGGTGCTACAGATTAAAGCTGTTTTTCGAGCAGTTTGGCATAAAGAGCTGTGTACTGAATTCGGAACTGCCTGTCGCTTCGCGGCTCCATATTGTGGAGGAGTTTAATAGAAATATCTACAACTTGCTGATCGCTACAGACGAGAGCACTGAGACCCCTGAGGATGCTGAAGATGTTGAGGATGGTGACGAAAGTACTAAAACGGCTGATGCGAAGGAAAAAGCTGAAACCACGGCCGAAGTTTCTCAAAAGGCTAAGAAGGCCACTAAGAAGTCCAAAGATTACGGTGTTAGTCGAGGAGTCGATTTCAACAAGGTTGCATGCGTGGTAAATTTTGATCTGCCGACCACATCCAAGGCATATACTCACAGAATAGGAAGAACTGCTCGGGCTAATAGCACTGGGATGGCTCTTTCTTTTGTCGTTCCTAGGGAGGAGTGGGGGAAACACCGCCCTTCAAGCCTGGCATCAGCTAAGCGCGATGAAAAAGTGCTTGCCAGGATTATCAAAGCTCAGTCTAAGCTGGATAACGAGCTCAAACCATACTCGTTTGACAAGAGCCAAGTGGAATCATTCAGATACAGAATGGAAGATGCGTTCCGTGCGGTTACTAAAGTGGCCATTAGGGAGGCTCGTGTAAAGGAAATACGTCAGGAGCTGATTGCCAGCGACAAACTGAAGCGCCATTTTGAAGAAAACCCAGAGGACCTCGCCAACTTACGTCATGATAAAGAACTCCATCCTGCCAGAGTGCAGCCTCATCTGAAGCGAGTGCCTGATTATTTATTGCCAGGAAGGAAGCCGGCACCCATCTCAGGGCATGTGCCGTTTCGCAAAAACAAGTATCGAGTTCAGAAGAAGTCAAAGTCCCAAGCGAAGAAGGATCCTTTGAAAAGCTTTAGACGGAAGTAATACCTGACTTGGTCTTTCCTTTCTGTATACTAATTTATTTTTTTTTGCTTTTTTTTTTGCGCCCTCCATTTGCTTTGGGGTTTTTGCTTTTTCCAACACCTGGCTTCCTGGGATTTTGCTTTTGCTTTTTTCGACATGTACATGCAGTGTCAACCCCGCATTTTGTGCGTGCATAGCAGTGCGTTCGAGGATTCACCAAAAAGTAAGGCACAGTCTAAAAGTTGAAGCTTACCTCCCCCATCTTTGCATTATCTCAGCAAGCTTTTTCAGCATATTGCGCATAAGTGCGACTGATCGCCGGCTGCCCCAGATCCCCACGTCCAAATGATTCAGAAACCGCTCGGAAACAACGTAGATGTGTATAACTGGGGCAATTCATTATTTAAATGTTCCGGGTACACCGTCGCCCCCGTCTCCATTAATACGCCGCCCCCGTCTCCAATAATAAGGATTGCCAAGGCGCGGTCAATCATCAAATCGTAATTTAACTGAAAGTGGTTATCTAGGAGGTGGCTTCTTGTCCCAAAACGCGTTAATTAAAGGCTGCATATGCATGCACCTGGACTAGCTTTTACCCCGCGATCGCTGGTCTAAAAACTAAAACTCAACTGTGCCGTTGCGTCCCCCCCCCCTGCGACCTGCTGCAAGCAATCAAAACTCGCCTCAATACGGTTAGAATCTGTAGGTACGGACGCCGACTGGCATATGTAGCTTCATGCAGACTGCCAGGCTGTTTTTGGCGCCGCTGTCATTGCTTATCAGATCAAGCCCTTCCTAGCAAGCCGCTGTAAAGTCCAAAATATTTCAGCACTTAATTGGTACCAGAACCACGCCGACGAGCGTATGCGGTCATCGCTATTAGTAGATATGTCTGTATATCTAGGTGATGCCTTTATAATGAAAGTGTAGATGAAAACAATGATCTCTGTGCTCTCGTACAGCTGATGCACGGGGGCGGGCGAAATCTCGGACGAGATGTACTGTGTCCAGCTTCGCTATTAAATAGCCGCCAGTCCACCCAATATAACGAAAAGGACAAACTTTGCAATGGTACAGATTACTGGCTACAAAACGCTGGATTTGCGGTTCCCTACTTCAATTGATAATACTGGCTCGGATGCTATGAATGGAACTGCAGACCATTCAGCGGCCTATGTTATATTATACACCGACAGAAAGGGTTTTGAAGGGCATGGCATGACTTTTACAATTGGCAAAGGCACAGACATTGTTGTCCATGCTTTGAAATATTTTGGAGAGCTATTGATCGGAAAGACTGTGGAGGAATTGACCGAGAACATGGGCCGTACTTGGAGAATGTTCGCTGGTGATTCCGCGTTCAGATGGTTGGGGCCCGAGAAAGGTGTGATACATTTGGCGACGGCAGCAATTACAAATGCTATTTGGGATCTGTGGGCGAAAAATGAAAACAAGCCAGTGTGGAAGTTGGTGGCTGACTTTACCCCTCAACAATTTGTCCGCTGCATTGATTTCAGGTACCTGACAGACGCACTGACCGAAGAAGACGCTATAAAAATTCTGAATGCAGCTCAGAACGAGAAGCAGGAGAGGTTACAAGATGTGTTGCGCAATCAAGCGGTGCCTGCTTACACTACTGGTGCTGGATGGATAGGCTACAGTGACGAAAAAATGACCAGACTTTTGCACGAAAATCTGGAGAAAGGATATACAGTGTTCAAGCTGAAAGTCGGCAAAAGTATAGAGGACGATATGCGACGGTTGAAGCTAGCCCGGAAAATTCTGGGTGACGATTATACGTTGATGATTGATGCCAACCAGGTGTGGTCGGTTCCAGACGCCATCGCCAATGTTCGTAAGATGTCGATATACAAACCTTACTTCATCGAGGAACCCACGAATCCTGACGACGTACTGGGCCATCTGGCAATCCGCAATGGTTTGAAGGAATATGGAGTTAAGGTAGCCACTGGAGAGATGTGCCAGAATCGTATTACTTTCAAGCAGTTCATAACATCTGGTGCCATAGACTTTTGCCAAATAGACGCCTGCAGGCTTGGTGGAGTCAATGAGGTTCTGGCAGTGCTCTTGCTGGCCGCCAAGTATAATGTCCCAGTAGTCCCACACTCAGGAGGAGTAGGACTGCCTGAATACACTCAGCATTTGTCCATTATCGACTATCTGTGTGTTTCTGGCAAAAAGTCAATGCTAGAGTTCGGAGATGCAAACGGCCACTTTGAATACCCGTCAACTATTCAAGGCGGATACTTGGTGACTCCACTGGAGGCAGGATACTCTGTCTTGGTGAAGCAATCAGCAATCGATGAGTATGAGTTCCCCGATGGCCGTTTTTGGCAGTCTCCAGAAGCTAAGCTGACTTCCAGCAATGTCTATATCCATTAGTCAAAAGTATCTCAATATATTTTCATGTTATTATAAAATGGATGGGAATTCTTTCAAATACACAGTCCTGTTATTTCTATTCGTCTATAAGGAGCCCGTCTATTTCCACATCAGTCATAAACTAGCTTAACTACCGAAACGATAGGATCGGGAATATCGTCAACAGAAATCTCAACTTGCCCTGCACCAACTGATAAAGGCAGTTCAGTGTCACCATCTAGCCAACTGGCAGTCGCATGTTGCGCTTTCAAAGGCAAGATTATTTTTGATGGCTTGTCAAAGATATGAAGATACAGACAATTGGACTTCGTGGTGATTCGTCCCCATTCAAAATCTTTTTCGAACGGCGTCTTCTCCACATCGTGAATTGATTCTCCATTCGTATGCATCCATTTTGCAATAGATGCCATCAGATTTGCAGACTCAGGGTCAATGGTCCCATCTCCCATTGGTCCCACGTTCAGCAGAAGGTTTCCACCATGAGAAACAACGTCACACAACATACGCACAAGCTCTTTCGAAGTCAAAAAATCCTTGTCAAACTTGGAGTAGCCCCAAGTACGATTCAAGCACATACAAGACTCCCATGCGGTTTCTCCGAGCCCGCTCGGCGGTACAAACATTTCCGGGGTAATGAAATCGCCATATCTGGGATCAATATGCGGTACAACATCTTCAAGTCCATCGCCAGAATGCCCCGCCTCCTCGCGCCTCCACAATCGGTTGTTTACAACAATATGAGGCTGCTTTTCTCGCACTCTGCGTAGCAGCTCCGTGGCCTTCCATGCCCTGTCTCCCTGGAAGTCCTCTTGCGAAAAATCAAACCACAAAATATCAATGTGACCGTAATTAGTCAGCAGCTCATCAACTTGGGCATGAAGATAATCGATATACTTTTCATGCTCTCTGGGAGTCTTTTCCGTGCGGGTACGCTCATCAGCAGGGAATGGCATGGTCTTGCTTAGCGTGTAATCATACTGTGGATGGTGCCAGTCGACCAATGAGTGATAAAATCCCACCTTAAGACCTCTTTTCCTGCAGCTGCTGACGTACTCGCGTACCATATCTCTGTTCAGCAATGTCTTCGTGTTGTACTGCCCTACTTCAGACTCAAACATACCGAATCCTTCATGGTGCTTAGTAGTGAAGACCACATACTTGCAGCCAGCATTTTTAGCGGTTTCGGCCCAGATTTCAGTGGTATCACTGACTGGTCTGAATAGAGGAGTCGCCATGTGTTCGTATTTGACTGAATCCACCCCAGTTCCATGTTGGAACCATTCTGCTGTTCCTGATATCCGCTGGCCTTCGTATTCACCAGCGAGACCAGAATAGAGCCCCCAATGAACGAACATGCCAAAATTTGCATGAGTGAACCAGTGCATGCGCTCAGCGCGATGTTGGGGAGTCTCGGTGGATGGTGGAGGGGTTACTTGAGAAGTCATAGTAGCTGGTAGCACTCTCGTTGGCAGGTTGTCACTGGATGACAAACTTCGCTATGTAATCAAATATGAGTTCTTACGCCTCAATTGCTACCACTTTCGAATTCGCTTGCTCTTTAGTGATAATAATAGATAGCTATCAAAATACATGATAGGGAGTGGTAGTATATATATATATATCTGTGTGTATGCTCGTTAGCTGCGAGATTGTGGGGAATATGTGCACTACTGCTGCAGCCCTGCGGGGGAGGCTATTAGCATACTTCGATAGAGCGTAATATATATATTTTGAACGAGTTCTCCGCTCTGACACATATCACTACAGATTTAGACTGGAAAAGATGCTATTTTAGCTATTATATTGCTGAGGAATCGTGTGAAGCTTGTCGCTGATACCAGTTCGATAGGCTAGATAATGTCCCGTTGCATTGAAAACCTACTACACGCCGGTCACGGCGTAATGTTACACTCGGTTTATCAGGAGCTCACTCCTACGCCAACCGCTATCAATGCACGGCTGTCTGATCATAGCTACGCTGAGTTGTCAGGCGTCTGTCATACAGGTCGGAACTATGAGACGCCATTGTAGATTATACCGATAAATTCATACCATAGATGAAAAAACCTACATAGAGTGTTGCCCCTTTCTGTTTTGGTAGGTGGATGGGACAGTAAGTGGCTGGCTGCAGTTTGCCCAGCTGTATTATCCCCCCTCACCGAGGATATAAAATGTGGCTGGCTCTGACGTCGCCGATTTGTTGTCGGACTATTGATTACGCTTGACGTAATCTCTTTCTGGCAGCGGACTTAAGCACGACGCATGCAGCAGCATAGCATTTTTTTAACTCAGGAACAGCTCGAGCCACGTTATAATTTGAAGACGTCTGTCGAGGTGCAACAAAAACGACATGACGGGAGTCTCGTTGTCTCCGTTGCCTAATTGATCTAATATATACGAGCTCTGAAGCGTTGAAAAGAACAGTGCTTTTAACAAGTCTGAATTGTAGCGAAGTGAAACTTGATTTTCATGCTTCATTCCCTGACGGAATTCCAGTCGGCAACAGTACGGCACTGTATATGTAGATGCAGTAGTGCTGGCGTATTTGTTGCACTCTAACTTGCCAGGACAGCCTTGATAGCGGCCATTACAATAATAGCAGGGCAGCAGCCTCAAACTTTAGAGCTTTAGGACACTTGTGCTACCATTGCCCATCATTGCCCACCTTACATTCTTCACTTATTTCTATACCAGCTCACAACGCGGTGACATCGAAGACGCGGCTCCCAGTGTCGCACTGCGATAAGGGTCCGAAGATCGAATACATATATTATGCAACGGCTGGATACGATTGACCGGCATTTGATCCCCTATTTCTAGTATAGAATGCTTTAGTTCACTATAGTGGTCCAAATCTCAAACAATGAGAAATACAATATGAATCATTACATTTGTCCAACTGAAGAAAGTATCGCGGATTCACTCACCTTGGGTGGGCTTCAGTGCTGCGGAAAAGCTTTCGGAGATAATCTGCGAGGTCCGTCACAACTGTGCCCCTAGCCCTTGATAGATGCTGACAATAAAATCACGGTGTGGCCCACGTTCCAGTATCACCGGTTTTGCACACTCGCGAAAGGGATCCCGTATATCTTTATTCGTTTTGTGGTTTCTAGTGTTCACATAGATATCTGTGGGCATTCGGAGCGTGTGTGAACTCCGCTGTACAAAACTGGAGGTTGTCGATCAAGCCTACAAATCTTCAGACTGAACAAAAAGAAACCTTTTTTTCCCTAGCGGTTATCCGTCATCTTCATCAGGAATTGTTTCCTCCTTCTAAGTATGGACGGTCACTTGGCAGAGATGGACTTGTTCCATCTGTCGAGGTCTCAAATTGTACTTAGCCAAGCTCTCGAGGAGTCGTCTTCGTACGTGTTTGGAAGCTCAAGTCTGTCCAACAAAACACAAACCGCCTGCCTTCTGTGCAATGATAACCAAGGGTGGGGGCCGTTTATTAGTGGTGGCACTTTTGGATTGACTCCGTGCTTTGTTGAGGGTGCAGTGCTCAGTTTGCCTAATGTGCTGCTTCTAACACTCGGACTTTATCAGATTAGTGTGCTGCTACGAATCAAGCCCCTCCCAGTGGCTCACGACTGGAAGTTCACGGCCAAGCTATTGCTGGTGAGTGTCCAAATTGCATTCTATCTTTTCGCCGCGGCTGCTGCTTTTGCAGAGTCATCAAGCTTGCTGGATATTTTTGTGTTATCTCCTTTGATCAGCATTGGTTCCCTGGCGGTGGCATTCAGTTTGCATTTTATCGAGTACTCTCGGTCAGATATTCCAAATGGCGTGCTGCTTTTTTACTGGCTCCTTTCTCCCATTGCTCTGGTCTTCAAAATCTACACTTTATACGTTGAAAAGACGTTTTCGTCTCAGCGGTTGTACAGCATTGTGTTTGTTCTGGCTGCTGTTAATGCTCTGTTTGTTCTGCTTGTTGAGCGGTATACGACGAGGCCCAGGACAACCTATGATGCGCTTCTGGACGAGGTTGATAAGGCTCCTGAAGAAAGGGCTGATATATTCTCTCGCCTCTCTTTCGGCTGGATGACTCCTCTTATGAAACAAGGTTACACTGCGTATTTGACTGAAGCAGACCTGCCACCTTTGCCAGCATCGACTAATACAACCAAGACGGCGTTTGACTTTGAAACGCATTGGGAGTATGAGGTTGCCAACAGAAAGAATCCTTCTTTGTTGTGGGCTCTCGGAAAGTCGTTTGGTGGTACTTTTTTCATTGGAGGCGTATTCAAGGCGGTTCAAGACATTCTGTCATTCACGCAGCCTCAGCTTTTGCGTTTGCTTATCCAGTTCGTGAAAGAATACAATGATTCTCCGGCAGGCGAGGTTCCTCTAAGTAAAGGATTTGCAATTGCGTTTGGCATGTTTTTCGTTTCTATTTTGCAGACAGTGGCATTGCACCAGTACTTCCAGCGTGCATTCGCGACTGGCATGCGAATCAAGTCGAGTTTGACGTCGGCTATTTATCGAAAGTCTCTCGTCTTGTCAAACGAGGACCGTGCTCAGAAATCCACTGGAGATATTGTCAATCTTATGTCTGTTGATACCCAGCGTCTACAGGATCTTTGTCAATGGGGCCAGACTATTTGGTCTGGTCCATTCCAGTTGATTCTCTGTCTTGCCAGCCTGTACAACGTTTTAGGTAACAGTATGTGGGCTGGTGTAGCTGTCATGGTCATTATGATTCCTATCAATTCTTACCTGGCTACTATTCAGAAGAAGTTGCAGAAGACTCAGATGAAGAATAAAGACCAGCGAACCCGTTTGACGTCCGAGATTCTTACTAATGTGAAGAGTCTAAAACTCTATGGATGGGAGCAGCCCTTTATTGCAAAGTTGCTTCATGTTCGTAATGATCTGGAGCTAAAAACTTTGAAGGACATCGGGATGTTTTCTGCGGCAACAAACTTTTTGTGGAACTGTGCTCCATTCCTGGTTTCGTGCTCGACATTTGCTCTGTTTGTGTTGACTCAGGACATTCCTCTCTCTACTGACATTGTTTTCCCAGCATTGACGTTGTTTAACCTACTGAGCTTCCCTCTGGCGGTCATCCCAATGGTTGTCAGCGCTATGATTGAGGCGTCGGTAGCTATTGGACGTCTGTCGAGCTTTTTGGTCAGTGAAGAGCTACAGCCGGATGCAGTGAACCGTGAGCCTAGAGCCGAAACCAGCGGCGAAGTGGCTGTCGCCATAAAAGACGGTACTTTCTTGTGGCAAAAACACCCGGAGCCGAAGATCGCCCTTGCTAGCATCAATTTCTCGGCTAAGAAGGGGGAGCTTGCATGTATTGTGGGCCGAGTTGGTGCTGGAAAGTCGTCGTTACTTCAGTCGATATTGGGAGACCTTTACAAGTCAGAAGGAACTGTCACTGTTAAAGGTAAGGTCGCCTATGTTGCACAGGTTCCATGGATTATGAATGCTACTGTTAAGGAGAATATCGTTTTCGGATGCAAGTATGATCCTGAGTTTTATCAGAAAACTATTTCTGCCTGTGCGCTCGTTGATGATTTCGCGATATTGCCAAAGGGTGATGAGACGCAGGTCGGGGAAAAGGGAATTTCTCTCTCTGGTGGTCAGAAAGCACGGTTATCTCTTGCGCGAGCTGTGTATGCGCGCGCCGATGTGTATGTTCTAGATGATCCTCTCTCTGCTGTTGACGAGCACGTTGGCCGTCATATTATTGACAATGTGCTTGGTGAAGAAGGGCTGCTGTCTAGTAAAGCTATTGTTCTAGCTACCAATTCTATTCCTGTGCTCTCTCATGCGAGCACCATCACGATGGTGTCGGGTGGTCGTATTATAGAGCATGGTGAGCTGGCTGACGTTATGGAGTCGAAGGCTGCAATCTACCAGCTGATAACAGACTTCGGTAAGAAACCGAGAGCTTCTGCTACTGTCAGTGATGCAAACACACTCAATGCTGAAGAATCTGATCTAGAAAGTGGTATCTCTACTCCTATTCCATCTCAATTGAATATCGAGGGGTTGACCAAGCTGCGAAAGCGGCGAGACAGTTCTCACACGATGCGACGGGCCAGTATTGCTAGTTACACCAAGCCTACTGTCGATGATAGCGATGGAGTTGATGAGACTAAAGAACACTCGGAACAGGGTAAAGTCAAATGGTCTGTTTATATTGAGTATGCCAAGGCAGCTGGTGCTTTCGGCGTGATTATGTATCTTGTGATGCTGCTTCTCTCCGGCGCTTTGTCTGTTGGTGGCAATTTCTGGCTCAAGTACTGGTCCGAGGTCAACTCGCGCACCGGTAACAATGATCATATTGGAATGTACCTGGGTGTGTATGCATTTTTTGGTATTGGTTCCGCTTTGCTGATTGTTGTCCAGGCCATAACGTTAATGGTATACTGTGCCATTCGTAGTGCTCGCATTCTGCACGATAAAATGTTGGTTGCTGTGCTACGGGCTCCTATGTCGTTCTTCGAGACCACTCCTCTTGGTCGTATAATCAACAGGTTTTCAAACGATGTTTATCGAGTTGATCAGGTGCTGGCCCGTACTTTCGGGGGATTCTTCAACAACCTTGTCAAAGTACTGAACACTTTGATTGTTATTTCTTTCTCGACGCCTCAGTTCCTGCTGCTGGTTGCCCCTTTGAGTTTGATTTACTGGTCGTTTCAAAAGTATTATTTGAGAACGTCGCGAGAACTGAAGCGTTTAGACAGTGTATCCAAAAGCCCAATTTATGCACATTTCCAAGAGACTCTTGGTGGTATCAGCACTGTGAGAGCCTACGACCAACAGGACAGGTTTAGCTTTATTAACGAGAGTCGGATTGATCTCAATCTTAAGGCGTTCTACCCGAACATCAGTGCTAACAGATGGTTGGCAGTCCGCCTCGAGTTTATTGGATCGGTTATTATCCTTTCTGCGGCCGGTCTGGCTATCGCGACTCTTCCCAGTGGTACCCTGACAGCGGGTGTCATAGGTCTGGCTATGTCATATGCACTTCAGATTACCCAGTCGCTAAACTGGATTGTCAGACAGACGGTTGAAGTGGAGACTAATATTGTGTCAGTGGAGCGAATGATGGAGTACTCCAAGCTTGAACCAGAGGCTCCGGAAATTATTGAGAACAATCGACCGTCTGCAGCTTGGCCCACTGACGGAGCTGTTAAGTTTGACAACTATTCGACTAGGTATCGTGCAGGACTCCCGTTGGTCCTGAAGGGTATTGATTTGGATATCAAACCTCGAGAGAAGATAGGTATCGTCGGTCGCACAGGAGCAGGAAAATCTTCCTTGACGTTGGCTCTGTTTCGAATCATTGAGGGCACTGGAGGACAAATCGTGATTGACAACCTGAACACCGGCGAGATTGGTCTGCGTGACTTGCGACAGCGTCTATCGATTATTCCCCAGGACTCGCAGGCATTTGAGGGCACGATTCGAGACAACATTGACCCTGAGAATAAGCATGATGATACAGAGTTGTGGCGAGTATTGGAGTTGTCTCACTTGAAATCGCACATTGAATCCATGACAGGTGGTCTGGATGCCAAGGTAAATGAAGGCGGCTCGAACTTGTCTGTCGGACAGCGGCAGCTCATGTGTCTGGCCAGAGCTTTGTTGACACCGTCAAAGGTTCTTGTCCTTGACGAGGCGACCGCTGCGGTTGATGTGGAAACTGATCAGGTCCTCCAGGAGACAATCAGGTCTGAGTTCGCCGATCGAACCATTTTGACCATTGCTCATCGACTCAACACCATCATGGACAGCGATAAAATAGTGGTTCTGAGCGCTGGAGAAGTGGCAGAGTTTGATAGCCCTGAGAACCTGCTGCAGAACAAGGATTCAATGTTCTATTCCTTGTGTAAGCAGGGAGGCTTCGTCGAGGAGTGAACGCACAAACAAAAAATAAAAAGTAACAAATGTAAACTATTAGGCATCTAGAATTGATTTGCAAAAGATTTTTCAATACACAATAGTATGTACTGCTACATGGATTATGAGTGTTCTAGACTTCAATGTCCATTAAATAAGTGCACTCTATCTACTAGAATACAGAGTGGGAATCAATAATACATCACCACTATTGAGCCTCCGCAGTAGCTGCCATGATGGGCAGTTCTCGCCCACCAGGCTGGTTGGACACATCCGAGCTGTCGACATTATGGAAATCCAAAATTTCAGAGTACATCATTACCTTCCAGGTATCGACGGGGAGGTCGGCATCGTTGAACGACCAGTCAAACTTTTCATCGGCAACCGGCTCGTCACTGGGATCGTGATATGGAGACAAGTATGGATGTGCCAGGGCATCAGCTGCCGTGATGCGCTTTCTTGGATCAAATACCAGCATCTTCTCCATAAGGTCTATTGCTTCGGCATCGCAGTTGTGGAACTTTTGCGACAGTGGGATGCGCTCGCGCTTCGGCAATGACCGTACAAATCGCAGAGTGTTCTCACTGGCAATAGTGTCGATGACGTCGTCGGGAGGGCTTCCCAGCAGCTCTGTGATGATTGAAAATTGGTGGACATGGTCCTGGCCTGGGAAAAGGGGCTTTCCCTCGAGCATCTCGGCAAAAATACAGCCGGCGCTCCAGATGTCGACCTCGACATCGTACTTCTGCCATGTGAGCATGATCTCAGGAGCGCGATAGTATCGCGTCGATACGTAGCCCGTCATCTGGGGATCCTGGATTCGAGCCAGCCCAAAATCGCAGATTTTGAGATCACAGTTCTCGTTGATCAGGATGTTGCTCGGCTTAAGGTCCCGATGCACCACTCCAGCCGAGTGTACATACTTCAAGCCCCGCTGCTGTTAACAATATTCAGAAGAGCATTGGTTGTTTTTGTTTTGTGTTCGTTACTTACCATGATTTGGTATAGGAAATACTGGATGAACTGCTTTTCAAGAGGACGAGATGTCAGCAATCTGTGAAGATCAGTGCCCAGCAGCTCAGTAACAAAGTAACTGGAAGTTAGTAACGGACCATAGCACCGCCAACGCGTCACTTACATGTCTTCGAGAGGCGAGATGAAGATGTCGCTCAGGCTGATGAGATTCTCGTGGCGTAGATGCTTGAGCAGCTTGAGCTCTCGATAGGTGCGTTTGGCGAGGACAGGCGTACTGAACGGTTTCACGATCTTTTTGACCGCCACATTCTGATCAGTGAGCTGGTCCTTCGCAGAACACACGAGCCCAAACGCACCCATGCCGACCGGATTGAGGTCCGCGTATCTGCTGGTTATCTCGAAACATGTTCCGAATATCTGAGTTCTTGCTGTTAGAGACTCGCGTACACCCCATCACGACAACCACCACCACCACCATCACCAGGCGCCAAACCACCAGTAACAGAGGCAGCAGCAGCGTGTTGCACAACATACCGTATGAAATCAGCCATAATGCAGTTGTCTTTGGCCCAGCAGTTACGAGCTCAAAGGTCCACGAGATGGCAGCAAATCCAGTCTGGAAGATTGGCGGGCTTGAAAGGGTGCAAACAGCAGCGGAACACAGACCCTCTGCAAAGCTGGGGCCTCCGGGTAAATCAATTGTGGGGCTTTAGGACCCGAACGGCGCGGTGGACGTGATTGTTTCTAGAGCGCCTTCAGTTCCACAACAGCGCGAAAGTTTCGGGCACACTCAGAAATAACTAGTCAAGAATGCAACTTGCAAATGGCTTTGTCAGATGCCCAAGTTCGCAGGTCCGGGTGTCGGCTTGCGGTCTCGTTAATCGGGCGCTTCCATCGACGGTCATGCACCGATCATCGAGGGGTCAGGGTACCACCACTGCATATGGCAATTAATACTAACAGCGTGTGCCGCGGTGACCAGCAGCGACCCCAGCGACTGGTGCGGTGAGTCGCGGCCACAGCGATGTTTTAGACCGCTTGGAGTACTGCGGTTGTGTGGTTGGGTCGCGAATTGAGCACGAGAGACTTACAGATAGTTGCTGGTGATGATGTCATGCTGCATGGTGGGATGCATGTAGTTCGACAGCAGAGGCCTTCACAGTCGATAAGACGATGCGTGCAATAAAAGAAATGATGAGCTAAATGATTGACTAAAGGATGAAAGCAGAGGAGTGGATCGAGAAGTTAAAAATAAAAAGTAAATTGTCGGGAACTAGAATAGCAGGGCGATAAAAAGAAACAACAGCAAAGCAATGAAAAAGCCGTCTACGCTAGCGCTGGTGCTGCAGTAGCGGCTGTTCCTGGAAAATATTACGCTGCTACTGCCAGCTGTTGAACGGCAGCACTTGTTACGCCGCTTATTTAGGCGGCATGCGTATGGGAGCGATATCGGCAACAATGGTAGACCAGGATCCGTTCTACCGTTAAAGCGTACGACTTGGAAGTCACATCTGCAGCTAGCTCCTGTCGGAAAAGCTCATATACGGATTATACTCATGTATTGCTGTCGTCTTATCAACTATCTGCCTAGAACGATGTTTTTGATGTCCTGACTTATATCCTAGTCTCTCACATATCTCTTATCGGTTTGTACTTATAAGGATCTACGGAACTGTGAACATATATATTATTGATTAACTCGTAGATAAAGTGCAGATCAAAGATGCTGCAGCGCCTGACTACCTCCAGAGCGTGTCGATTCTGTCAGACTTCTGCAGTGTGTCAGGCCCAAAATCTCCAATATTGACACACAGCGTGCGACTCCGTAGTGCTGTAGCAACGCCTATGCAGTTTCATAGAGCAATTTAGTAGAGAGCGACATGAGTCGAACGCAAGTATGTGAATGAAAATAAAAGTGGATACCATGATCGGCACATTGAGTAGCTATATTATTCTAGATCTCTAGCAGTTAATGCAGTTTATCTTTTGTCAACAGTGATAATCTCACCACATGCAATAGTTATCTATAGCGAAATCTCACTATTCCAGAGAAAGTATATCTCCTCCCCGGTTCTGCCCAATCCAACATTCGCAAGGTTCCCCGACAGAAGTTTGAAAGCTCGCTAGCAGTAAAGGTAACTACTACACGCTCTCCCTCCGAACCGATCAAATCAGAGACGTCCAAAGATATGTCTTGCACTCGCGGGTGTGCTTCGTTATAGCTCAAGTTTTGGATATCATAATCTGCTCCCCTCATCTGCATGAAGGACATCAAAAGACTTCTGCCAGAAGGGTCGCGTTCATCTATTGTAAATAGAATGACAATTTTGACGTCTTCAGCCTGTAGCCATTTCAGCGCCATACATCTAAGCCTCATTATGTTTGCGTGATCACTTGATAGAATGAGCAGCTTCTTCCTCTCCCTTGAAATTAAACAGCTACTTGCCTCAAGCAACCAATGATTCCCTGCAGCAGTTCGTTGAGGGACTCTTGATTCAAATGAATGGCCGAGTTGGCTGGCTAAAAATGCTTCACCTCTTCGTTTGAGGATATCATCTTTCGCTGTAGGAAAATGCAAAACAATGGCGTTGGCTGCCCGGTGGAATGCCATCAAAAATTCAGGAAACTCATCAATTTGACGAAAGAATGCCATTTCTTCAGGTAATGCTTCAATATTTCCCCGGATTAGAACAAACCTCGGACATGTTCGGGCAGCAACTTCTGATTCCAGAGCTTCTGACACAAATCTTTGCAGACTCCTCATGTCCGAATATTCATGGATGGATTCCGGAGGTATACTAAATTCGACTGCAATCCTTTCATAGGAGGGAATCGACAATATTTTACGACATATCGGGATCAATACTTCCGGCGAGAAGACAAACTCACCTGGTGGAAAATCAGGTGGATAATCAAGAAACATCAAA